>JABMCL010001506.1:1877500-1910000 GCA_018857735.1 Alviniconcha marisindica
CAGAAAACAGGTCCGATGTACTGAAAGATCTCTTCCCCGGGTCATCCTGCCCAGGCACGGAACACGGAAGATCAGAGTATCCGAGGCTGAGCGAAGAAAGCGAGAAGGAGAGTAGAAATGAAGCAACTCAAGAGAGGGGTGAAGGAGCTGTACTAGCAGCTGAGAGCTACCGTGAATTGAATCCAGCTGCTGGTTGGTAGCCAGTGGAGATCAAAGTGTAATGGAGTGATGTAGGCAGATTTTGAAGCTTTGCAGACGAGGCGAGCCGCACAGCTGACCACTCTTTGAATTTTATCAAGCAGAACCTTGATCTACAAACCCACATCGGAGACAGACACATAGACATACACATGCGCCCGCGGCGCGCTCACATACACACACGCGCACGCACTCTCACACGCACATCCCCCTGTTTAAAACAAATGCTGCTTTTGTTTGTTTCAGGTTGTGTGCGTGCGTGTATTCAAAGTGAGCGCAACGTTCAGACGTCTACAGCACTATAGGTAGTAGTAGCAGCAGTAGAAGCTGTAGTAACTGCAGCAGTAGTAGATGTAGCAGCAGTAGCTCTAGTTGCAGCAATACAAACAGCAGCAACATCAACAGTGGGACCAGCAGTGGTAGTAGTAACAGCAGACTGTCAGCATTAGATGTAGTAGGAACAGTAGAGTTGCAGTAGTACTAGACACAGCAATAGTAGTAATAGCAGCAGCAACAGCAACTGCAGTAGCCGTGACACGGGGACCCAACAGGTTCGAGTAAATAACGCTTTTATGTCCATTTCCCCAACAGTTGCTGTACAGGATTTGCCCAGTGGTGTCAGTCTTGGTGCTTATTGAGGACAAAACCAAATCAGATTAGCAATGAACCAAAACTCGAGGAACTCGCAGAAGAAGACCCACAGAAGAACAAACCTCACAGAAGAAGAATCAACACACAAGGGAGTTAATTAGCGCTCGAACTACGTAACACAAACACAACAACAAAGACCCGAGTCGCCTACGGTAACTCTCACCTGGCATGCGTGTAAATAGAAGGTACATAAACTCCACCAGAGGTACGTCCTCTCTCATTTTTTTTCTCACAAAAGAAGACTTACAGAAGAAGACTCCCAGAAGAAGAAGACTCACAGAAGAAGGCTAATAGAAGAAGACTCGCAGAGGAAGAATCAGAAGACTCACAGAAGAAGACTCAGGGAAGAAGAAACATCACAGAAGAAGAAACATCACAGAAGAAGACTTACAGAAGAAGAAGACTCACAGGAGAAGACTCACAGAACACGACTTACAGAAGAAGACTCGCAGAAGACGGCTCGCAGATGAAGACTCACAGAAGAAGACTAGTAGAAGAACAGTCAAAGAAGAAACAGAAGAAGAAGACATTCAAGCCGTAGCTGGCAATGAACTTACTTGTGGAGCGTAATAAAGTCCGAAGGAAGAACATCAAAACCACGGGTGCAAGGAACAGAAACAACAGCATCACAATCATCATTATCGATTATCTGCGCAGCGTGTAACTGCTCTAATTATCCATTATCAGTAAAGTGTGCACGTTGCTGATAAGACAGCTCAGTTTCGGGGCATTGGCATTTGGCAGGTTCACGATTTCTCGTTCCTGTACCAATGGGACCTTTTATATACATATGCTTTTGAAGTTTCTGCTACTCCCTCGCAGATAATTTGGGTAGCCTCGAAACCGGAAAACCGGAGGGGAAAAAAGTAACCGGAAGAGCCACCATCTCCAGTATGAGCAGTTGCGTGTCAACGTCTGTTGAGTTCAGCAGCATTGACACGCCAGGATTTGTCTCTCGACTCACCACCAGCGAACACAAAACATTCGTACTACTGTTAAGAGCCGTCAATCAACACATGTGTAACAAGGATCACGGTCATTGTAATACATGCAGCAAAAGCCGACACAGACATCTGCCAGTTATTGTCAAGCAAACGATCGTTTGGTCAGTTACTAAGATGGCCGCGGGGAAGGACAAGTCTCTTAGCTTGAATCTAAGCTATCTTATCCACTTATTGAAAGGAAAACATGGGGGTGGCTTGACGTAGGTAAGTAAATCGCAGAGGGTGCTCCATATATCTCAGAGGTTGTTGACGAAGAGCCGTAAAGGCTGGAGACAGGGCGCCCTCGAGAGCACAATAAAGTGGGGCTCTGTCTTGTGGCGTGTGCTTGACAAGTCCGCCGCACCAGTAAACACACTATCCACTGACAAGCCTGTGAAGTCCCGTTCACAGCGATGTCGGAAATAAATCATGTAATGTTCTTGCAGCAGGAATTGAAGGTTTTATGTCGAGGCCATCAATATATTAGAGTTTTTTTTTTTTTCTAATGAAATATCTTTCCCCTTCCTTCTCCTTTTTCAGGAGTATTTGCCTACCTCGTTCTACTCATAGCGAATGAACAAACTTGCATAGAGATGATTTACCACTGTCTTTTGCAATTCTGACTTCTGACCAACCCCATTTTGATTAACGCCGAGGAAATTCACTAAATAATAATGACAATGACAGACGTAATTACAAAGAGAATCCTAAAAAGTACGAGTTGTAAGAGCTATAAAAAGGATGGACCATTCCACTCTTTCACAGCTCCTACAACCTGTTCAGAAAAGACCATGGCACTGCACAACCATAACGTGTTCACCAACTGAGTTCCGCATGAAGAATTCTGACAAGCCTCGCTTTGGCACAAGCTCGTGTAAGACTCTCTTACCTACCAGGACCAACCTACCAGACATAAGCCCTGTGACTGTGTACACCCTCCCGCAAGACTGTCCGACTTGCTGTTAGTTAGTTCTTGGATTTTAAAGTGCGGTCAACCGCAATGGGTACACGGGAACTGAGTGAACTATAACATAGTTAAGAAGTAGGAAGAGGATTTGATTAAAAAAAAATAAATGGACCGGGAAGGTCAAAATTAGGACAAGGAAGAAATTCTTGGCAGCAGTCCAAGCATGCATGGCTATATTCTGACCTACTCCAGGCTTTAAAGAGAGAACACATGTCAGCTCTGGGTTCTTAACAGATGGGGATCTTAATTTCTGCGTCCGCAGTACCCCATTGCAGGACCGACCCGCAGAGACCAGAGGGTTAGTAAGTGGGTTTGAATGTCCTATTAACCGTACAGGGTCACATCAGGTCGAGGAGGCTAGAGAGCAGCCTGGCCCACAGACGTAAACCCTCTGCTGGTGGACCGGAACATCGCCCACCAGGCTGTCCGAACCATAAGGACCGGAAACCACTAGCCTGGCCCATAGGACCGGAACATCGCTCAGCAAACTTTCCGAGCTATCCGGACCGGAAACCACTAGTCTGGCTCACAGACATAAGCACTTTGGCGGTGGACCGGAACCTCACCCAACAGACAGTTTGAGCCATCCGGACCGGAAACCACTAGCCTGGCCCACAGGACAGGAACATAGCTCAGCAAACTTTCCGAGCTATCCGGACCGGAAACTACTAACATGGCCCACAGACATATAAACCAACTGGTGGTGGACCGGAACATCGCCCAGCAGGCTGTCCGAGCTATCCGGACCGGAAACTACTAGCATGGCCCACAGACATATAAACCAACTGGTGGAGGACCGGAACATCGCCCAACAGGCTGTCCGAGCTATCCAGACCGGAAACTACTAGCATGGCCCACAGACATATAAACCAACTGGTGGAGGACCGGAACATCGCCCAACAGGCTGTCCGAGCTATCCAGACCGGAAACTACTAGCATGGCCCACAGACATAAGCCTTCTGGCGGTAGACCGGAACATCGTGTCGCCCAACAGGCTGTCCGAGCTATCACAGTATCAGGACGGGAGACCTCTAGCCTGGCCCACAGCTGCAGGAAATATTTGACCTCCTGGAGAACCAGCAGCACACTGAGTGCGGTATGCGTTCCAGCCACTGGTGTCAGTGTCTGAACAAACAAAGAAGAAAAAATAAACACCTTTTTCTCTCATGAGTTACCCATATGTATACAGGTCAACGCTCTGACCATAACAGATTTGCAAGGGAGGTGGCGGGTGGGGTGGGGGGGGGAGGGAGTGGTGAGTGTACTGGGGCCAGGAGATGTTGGAAATTGCCTATTGTGTGGGTCTTGTGTTTCCAGAGTACCTGGGCTTTGCATGGCGCAGAGTTAGCAGGTTTTGTTTCCTTCTCATTAGGAACATGGAGTTTGGATTACCTCGGAGAAAAAAATAAAAATAATCTTAGATCTGAGAGGGTTTGTCGTTTGTGTGCTTTATCACTCCTTCCCTGAGAGAGGGGAAAGGGGCATGGGGGAATTGATAAAAAGAACGACGAAACAATTTATCAGCAACAACGGTCACAACAACCCCAGCAGCAATAGAAACAACGGTGACATCTACAGGAGACAAAAACACAACCCGGGGTCAGGGTTCGAACCAGCAGTTTTTTTTAAAATGTTGAGCCAAGCGCTTTCTGTATGCCTGCCTTGCGGTCACCTCTTCTTCAGTGCCTGTTGATACCGGAATACCTCCAGTTTATCCCTCAGTTTCATAATTTTGTGTCTGTTGATACTGAAATACCTCCAGTCTCATAATTGTATGTGCCTGTTGACCATACTGAGATACCCACAGTTTACCCATCAGTCTCTTGATTTTATGTACCTGTTGACCGTACTGAGATACCCACAATTTATCCCTCAGTCTCATAACTGTATGTGACTGTTCACCATACCGAGATACCCACAGTTTAATCCTCAGTCTCATAACTGTATGTACCTGTTGACCGTACTGAGATACCCGCAATTTATCCCTCAGTCTCATAACTGTATGTAACTGTACACCATACTGAGATACCCACAGTTTATCCCTCGATTTCATAATATGGCCTATATAGTATATCCAATGCTGGAACAGCTTTTTGATGTACGCAAACGCTCGATGGAATTTTTTTTGGGGGGGAGGGGGGAGGGGGGGGAACACTTAATTGTCCCTTGCTGGAAATTCGGGTCGCCTTACCCGGGTAAGTCACAGCAGCCGCAAGAGCAGCGCTACCCACTCCTGTCGGCGTGTGCAGTATTGTTGTGTGCCCAAACAATGGTATTGCTGCCAGTGTCCGGGGTTTTTAACGTGCGCTCAGATGCTGATGTATGCGATTGCACACGGGGGCTGTGCGGACACCGTAAGAGTCTGCACTGGAAGTTGACCCCGAGAGAAAAATCCCCTGCCGCACTCGGGACTCGAACCGGCGTCAGTATTGCGCCTGGCTTTATCCGGCGTACCGGCAACCATGTGGGGGATGGTCAAGCATGTCCGATCAATTTGAAGCACGCGGCGTGTCCCGAGAAGACACACACGGACACGTCCATAGGCAGAAACCTGTCTTACTCTTGTGATTTGAAATTCATGAGCAACTGAACTGTGCTTGTGAATCCCAGCCGCACAAGCGTTGGTGGGTCGTCGTCCGAGCGCTGTCTACGATTCGGTGCTATGAACAATTTGCTATCAGCTGCTGAGAATTTAGGGCTGTTAAATGGAGTCAAAGCAAGGACTTCATTGTGGGCAAGACTAAGGTCAATCGAGATTTCTGACGTGGCCGAAGGCAGATTTTGTTTGGGAGGCTAATACGAGTTAATAGGCCTAATTATGGCCAATTATTCATAAAAGTCTCCTTTCACTCGCACTACTAATACTACTTTAAATATTTTACATTCAAGTCTCGACGCCCAAACGATCGCCTAGCAACAAAATCACTGACTGTCACAGTGATGCGTGGGGACATTATGGCAGACGAGTGATCAGATGACATCGGGAGTGCTACGTGAACTGCAATCAGTGATTTTTGCGTCTGCAGTTACAGTCGCCTTAGACGAAAGAGAAGAGTGCAGACAAACACTGTAGGCTACTATACTGGTACATGGTGTGCAGTCCTCTGTGTACTCGTGTATACGTGGCCATGACAACAACACTGGGGTGGGTCCAGAAGCGTAGGCTTGTGCAGTCGTTGACGTAGCTCACTAACGCTTACGATGTTCAGAAAGACGAACGCGAAGGGAACATGGCACCAGAGATCCTAGAAAGACTAATGGTATCAGCATAGAGCGTAGAAAGACTGATAGTACCAGTATAGAGCGTAGAAAGACTGATGGTACCGGCATAGAGCGTGGAAAGACTGATAGTACCGGCATAGAGCATGGAAAGAAATGGTACCGGCATAGAGCATGGAAAGACATGGTACCGGCATAGAGCATGGAAAGACATGGTACCGGCATAGAGCGTAGAAAGACTAATGGTACCAGCACAGAGCGTGGAAGGACTGATGGTACCAGCACAGAGCGTAGAAAGACTAATGGTACCAGCACAGAGCGTAGAAAGACTAATGGTACCAGCACAGAGCGTGGAAGGACTGATGGTACCAGCACAGAGCGTAGAAAGACTAATGGTACCAGCACAGAGCGTGGAAGGACTGATGGTACCAGCACAGAGCGTAGAAAGACTAATGGTACCAGCACAGAGCGTGGAAGGACTGATGGTACCAGCACAGAGCGTAGAAAGACTAATGGTACCAGCACAGAGCGTAGAAAGACTAATGGTACCAGCACAGAGCATGGAAGGACTGACGGTACCAGCACAGAGCGTAGAAAGACTGCTGGTACCGGCATAGAAAGTGGAAGGACTGATGGTACCAGCACAGAGCGTGGAAGGACTGATGGTACCAGCACAGAGCGCGGAAGGACTGATGGTACCGGCATAGAGCGTGGAAGGACTACGCACAGTCTTTGACGGCAGCGATGCTGAAGGTGGGCTATCGGAGCGGCAGATACGCAAAGGGCGGGGGGAGAGTGCGCTTCGTCAGTCCCTCGAGTGGACCTCGATTTCTTTCAAGTCCTCTTCGCTAAACTGTCATGGCGCCTCTCTCTGGGTATGTCCCCTTATCGTCAGTTCCTCTCCCCCCCTCCCCCTCCCCTCCGCCAGCATCTGTTTTAGGGTTGCCTATGGTTTTTCTTCATACGTATTAGGAATAGAGTACGTCTCTCTCTCTCTCTCTCTCTCTCTCTCATCCGTTTGAGATGAAGGAAGCGGTTAATTTATTACACATGCAACCCCTGGGCCATAGGACACGAAGCGAAGCGAAGGACAGGAAACGAAGCATATTTCAACGGTACCAACCCACCCGCAAAAAAGACGATTAGACTCGGTAGAAGAAGGAGATTCAATCCGTAAACTGAGGATTTAAAACAAAATCTTAAAGAAAGCTGATTGCCAGCAATCAGTTGTGTTCTGGATATCATAAATGATATTGTATCTAAAAACAAAGTTATTATAATAAATGACATTGTATCCAGAAACAAAGTTATTATAAAGATAAGCAGACCGAATTTCCTTCCTCTCATCCTTGTTTCTGTATTATTTATCTGTTCACTGCTTGAAAAAAGGGGTTAATACCCTGAACATTTGCACATGTTGTCACGTTGTGTATTCTCTGCATTCCTTTTAATCTTTGTGTGTGTTTTGATCTTCAGGACTTCCACTTTAAGAAAACTACCGCACCAACATTTTTGTTTTCACATTCTTTTGTTCTTTTCCTCCATATTCAAGTCCTTGATTTTTCCTCCGAGTTTACTGGCCCTGATTAATTTGAATATAAGTGAAGTGTTGCGGACTGTTGTTGCCCTCGGGTCAAAACATCGTTCATATTATGACCGTTATAAATCGCAAGAGGTGTCGAAAGGTACTTGACCCACTAGTTCCCGTTGTGTCTTTGATGATAAAAGCTCGGGTTTTTCGACTCGAGGGGTCGCAAACATTTAGCGTCCTTTTGGTCAGTTCTAATGAACGGCCATTAAATTTTCGTCTTTCTTCGCATGGGATCGTCGTCTATTCCTCGTCATCCTCGCCCACCTCTTCGTCTCCATTCTGACCCTCATCGCTGTCAAGGAAAAGAAGAATTAGAAGAAAGGAAGAAGAGAGAAAAGAAGAAAGAAAGAAAGGAAGATGAAGATGGAAGAAGAAAAAGTAGTTCAGTTGAGTTCACGATGGAATCTATGCGCTCGGAAAGCCCATATTTGATCCACTCCGACTCTCACAGTCGCGTTTCAAACGGTTCCAATGTTCGTTTGATTGACAATGGTCCTTCTCGTCCATAAAGGAAAAATAAGAAGGAAAGCACCACCACCACCACTAATGTTTAAAGCTTTAAAAACAAAAAAATTGGACAATTTCTCTATGGTGGGTTCATTTGCGCTAGCTAATAAAAAGGAAAATTTAACACAGATGGTTGTCTATGGTACTTTGGCGGAATGACTTCACCTCTCAAGGCTGTAACCTTCGGGCATACTAATAAGAAACACATTTCTGTTTCTGGCGTAATACAGAATGGAAAATTCATATCCCTGTCGTGAGCAAAGGGTCTATACTGTAGGTAATGACATTTGAATGCAGAGAGAGAGAGAGAGAGAGAGAGAGAGAGAGAGAGAGAGAGAGAGAGAGAGAGAGAGAGAGAGAGAGAGAGAGAGAGAGAGATTGAGATTAAACTTTATTTCTCAACGGTAAATATATTAGCATAAAATATTAGCACAAAGGCCGACTCACATATTGCCATACTACTAATAACCGAGACATTTATAGTGAAATATTATAATAGAAGGATATAGACAAACACATACAATATCAATAATAATAACACAGGTAAAAAGAGACAACGACTGCAACGGAAATGAAAAGGATAACAGTGAGAAACAACTGGGGGTGTGTGTGTGTGTGTGTGGGGGGGGGGGGGGGGGGAGGGGGGAGTCAACACAACAAAATATATCTGCAAAACATTTTGGGTAATTTACAAAGAGAGCGGGGAAAGGGGAGGGAGAAAAATTAAGCTTAAGAAAACATCAATAACAACAACAAAGAAAAGGAAACGGCTACTAAATAATAATTAAAAATTAAAATAAATAAATTGCAACAACAAAAAAGCAACAACTGCAACAAAAATATATAAACAAATTAATAGGTAAAAGATATATAGGGAGAGAGAGAGAGAGAGAGAGAGAGAGAGAGAGAGAGAGAGAGAGAGAGAGAGAGAGAGAGAGAGAGAGAGAGAGAGAGAGAGAGACAGACAGACAGACAGACAGACAGACAGACAGACAGACAGACAGACAGAGACACAGAGGCACAGAGACACAGAGAGACAGAGAGAAAAGTCGAACTCGAAAACTTTAAAACTCAAGGATAATAGCGTTAGGTCCATTTGGACCTATCTAACAGCCAGTCCTTGCTATACTACAAGAGAGAGAGAGAGAGAGAGAGAGAGAGAGAGAGAGAGAGAGAGAGAGAGAGAGAGAGAGAGAGAGAGAGAGAGAGAGAGAGAGAGAACTGCCGTGTCCTGCAGAAAAACACCCTAACAGCACCGGTACATACTGCATGCCGTGGAGTGCTCGTTTCCTGCCAGAAGGAATAACGCTCATTACTACACCAAAAATGGAGAACGAGGACGTGAAACATATGTAAGTGTGCGACACACGAACAAGTCAACGCCACCAGTCATGCGATCACAAAGGCTTCCTGTTCAGCTTGTGCATGGTGAGCATAAAAAAGGATTGGCAGTTCGGCATGTTTTTGCTTTCACGAAAAGCGAAAACAAGAGCAAAATGTTGATCCGCCAACTTTCAAAAAAGAAGTATATCAATGCAGTGTGAAAACAACAACAATAGTGAAAATAATCATAATAAATGAATAAACTAATTTTAAACAAAAGAGAAAATAAAATATGATAGAAGAAATGAGCAAGTGAATAAAGAGAGAGAGAGAGAGAGAGAGAGAGAGAGAGAGAGAGAGAGAGAGAAAGGGGATATTGATTAGAACTATTTCTCAACGGTGAGTAGCCAAGTCGAAATTTCTAAAGAGAGAGAGAGAGAGAGAAGAGAGAGAGAGAGAGAGAGAGAGAGAGAGAGAGAGAGAGAGAGAGAGAGAGAGAGAGAGAGAGAGAGAGAGAGAGATCCGATAAATTAACAGCAGCATTCTTTTTAAATCAAATATATCTTTGTGGTTCATCAATATACATGCGTATAAAAAAGTAGGGTCTGTGATCTGGGTGCACTGAATATACATAGGTCAACGCACAGCGTCAGCACAATTAAGCGAGGACTACAGTTTCCTTTTATTGGTGAATTATTGTTTTAGTTCCGCTCTTAAACAACTATTATCTTCTAATCATTATAGCAGTTCTGTATTTGATTAGCTCTAACAAGACACCACAGCCACGTCCTTGACTGATCAGCCATTGGTGTATTGCAATAACTCTGCCCTCGATCGAACACTACTAAATTATTGCCGTGTATATAAATATATGGTTCTTATACCTGCCCCCGACCGAAACTTACACCATCGTTATTGCTCTGCACTTCGCCAACTGTTTCATAACTGTTACAATCGTACCCCTGAGGAACTGTTGTAAATCACTGTTAGTGCCCTGCTCTTCGGCCACTGTCTCCTCATTGTAGCTTTGCTCGCCAGCAATTATGACGAAGTCATCGATCTACTGTCGCGTATTCACGACATTATTTAAGAATCGAAACAACAACAACAACTAACAAATAGACACTTAAAAGAAAAGTGCTAAATTCAATACCATGCAGGAGCACAGCACAGAACAATGAAACAGACAGACAGCAACAAGCACAAGTTAAAATGAAACTTTTAGACCTGAAACTATCATGGATGGATGGGGGATGGGGGAGGGGTGTGTGTGTGTGTGTGTGTGTGTGTGTGTGTGTGTGTGTGTGTGTGTGTGTGTGTGTGTGTGTGTGTGTGTGTGTGTGTGTGAAGATACAAATTGTAAAACAGTGCGAGGCAGACGACAGAAATGTGATTAAGGCCTAATCAAGAGGAAGAAGAAGGTTAACAGCAAGAAGAAGATCACCAGCAGCAGCAAGAAGAAGAAGATTAACATCAAGAAGAAAAAGATCAGCAGCAGCTGCAGCAAGAAGGAGAAGGTTAGTAGCAAGAAGAAGATCAGCAGCAGCAAGAAGAAGAAGAAGAAGATTAACAGCAAGAAGAAGAAGATCAGCAGCAGCTGCAGCAAGAAGAAGAAAGTTAACAGCAAGAAGAAGATCAGCAGCAGCAAGAAGATGAAGAAGAAGTAGAAGAAGAAGAAGAAGATTAACAGCAAGAAGAAGAAGAAGAAGATTAGCAGCAAGAAGAAGAAGATTAACAGCAATAAAGAGATCAGCAGCAGCAGCAGCAGCAAGAAGAAGGTTAGCAGCAAGAAGAATAAGAAGATTATCAGCAAGAAGAAGATCAGCAGCAGCTGCAGCAAGAAGAAGATCAGCAGCAAGAAGAAGGTTAGCAGCAAGAAGAAGAAGAAGAAGATTAACAGCAAGAAGATCAGCAGCAGCTGCAGCAAGAAGAAGATCAGCAGCAAGAAGAAGGTTAGCAGCAAGAAGAAGAAGAAGAAGATTAACAGCAAGAAGATCAGCAGCAGCTGCAGCAAGAAGAAGATCAGCAGCAAGAAGAAGAAGAAGATTAGCAGCAAGAAGAAGACAAAGAAGAGCAGCAAGGAGGAGAAGATAGAGAAGAAGAAGATGAGAAAGATCAGCGGCTAGAAGAAGAAGAAGAAGAACTCACTGCTGTTGGAGTGGATGAGCACGGGCTTGGCGGGGCGCACCAAGAGAGAGCTGCCCTCCTCCGCCTCCACCCCCGACCCCGGGGCCACGGTGACGTGCACGTACTGCCCGTGCCTCTGACCCAGCGGCGACAGGAGCACGGGCCCCAAGTAGGTCACGCGGCGCTCCGCCGGTCGCTCGTCGTCTACCATCACTGTGGCCTCCAGGCGGAAGCGGCGGCCCGTGTCGTAGTACGTCTCCCCGCGGCTCGTCTCCCCTTCCCGGATTGTCTCCCCAGCCACGGCTCTCTCCCCTTCCAGGATTGGTTCCCCCTGCTGGTTGACAGTCTCCCCTTGCTGGATTGTCTCCCCCGCTGTTTCGGCGGTGGATTTGCTTTTCTGGTCTCTGTCGCTTTGGTCGAACTCGTTATCTGTTGTCTTTGTTGCTTCTGCTGGTCTTTGGTCCAGACCAGTAGAGGACGAGTGGTTCTCGGCAGTTTCTGCTTTGTCTGATATCTCATGTCTGGTTTCAGAGTCTGTTTGGTCAACGGGGCTTACGTTGAGCAAACCGCGGCTCGAGTGACCTCCGCCGCTTGCACTCAAACGCGTGACAGCTTTCTTCCGGTAACCGGCTTCTCCTGCGCCGCATCCGTCGGCGACGTCCACGCCTCTCTCGGAGTAGTCCCCGTTGTTGGCAGAGCTGTGGCCCTGCTGCGGAGGCCCTGGCGGCGCGGTCTCAGCCTCGGCGACGGCGACCCCCTCCTGCAGCACGCCGTCCGCGCGGGACAGCTTGGGCCTCGACTTCTTACCCTTGCTCCAGGTCAACGCCGTGAAGAGCGACGGCTTCCCCTCGCGCTTGGGGCGTGGCAGGCTGGCAGAGACCGGCTGCTTGCCGTCCCGGGCTTTGCCGTTGACCGTGGCCGTGGAAGTGGCCGTGGCCGCTGAGAAGGGCAGAGTGGCTGGCGGCCAGTCCGCGCCCCTAGCCTCATCCTCGTTCAAGCGGCGGAAGGAGCCGGGCGTCTCCTCCACGCTCAGCGACATCCACCGCCGCTTCTGCTTGCTGGACCAGCCGCTGGCCATCGTGGGGCACGCGCGTTAACACGTGTCTGTCCTCACTCTGTGTCCTGTCCTACGATGCCTTGTTCTGTTCCGGAAAGCGTGTCTTCTTTGTATTACAGTCCCGGTGTTTCAGCGTCTTGCTGGTTTGCGGGCGTTCATCTGGCTACGAGGGCACTTTTTTTACTTGATGCCTTTTGAAGACTCGGTTATTACGCTTGGATCTGCGTCTGTAGAGAAAGTGAAAATAAATAAATGTATTCAAGAGGATGACTGATTTTTCGGACTGGGATGATAGGAAAGCAGAGACCAGAGATCCGCAGGCACAAGTTCATGATCATGTAGCAACTTTGTTCATACTGGACTAGCTTGATGTTAACGCGAAATGTTGGCCAATCTTACGTGCTCTCGGCCACTAGTGGAAGCATGTCGTCATTGTGTATACTCACTGGCCCCCACCCGCCCCGACAACAGACAACACTGGGAAGATTGCATCATAGCAACTCATTTTTGTATCAACTCAGTTGAGAAGACGTGCCAACTGAAATTTTCTTCTTTTTTTCCGCATGATTTTTACCGGTGCAGAGAGAGAGAGAGAGAGGGGGGGGGGGAGGGGGGGGGGTCAGTTTACTTCAATACACGATTAGAGATGGGCGCGCTGCAACCACTGTCTCCGAACCCGACACTGGCACGCGAGAACAATAGCTGGCTTATCACCTCTCCTGCCCCGGCCTCTCAGTTCTCGCTCTCAGGGTTATGCTATGCTATGTGCACTCCGCCTTGTTAGTGAGGCAGAGCAGCAGGGACTGGATGCCACACGTGAGGTGCTATAGCCTACAGCCGTTGGTCCGCTGCCCCAGGCACTAGCACCAAAGACGGTGGAATAACAGCAGCCTTCTTTTTCTCCTGTCTTTGCCAACACCACGCAAACACTCTTCTTCTACGGTCTTTGGCTGCGCGGGTGACGATAACATTCTTCCTCTCTTAAGAAAATAAATAAAATTAATCTGAAACAAATTGACTGCTAGCGTTCCGAAACAAGATCCAAACACACAGAAGGTTGAAAAGAACACAGAGTTCAATAGGGCAAAACAAATCATGCGCAAATTTCCGTGCGCTTTTTCCAGTCGACAGACTGACAGGTATACCATAGAAAATGAAAACTGTCTCCTTTGCCTGGTTCGGTTATTGGTGCCGGGGTGTCTGGAGGTGTAGAAAAATGAAGATGAAGACTGTTCAACAATTCCAGACACTCCAGCTCTAATAATCAAAACAGGATCAGTAGACAGTTGTCATTTATCATCCTTTACCTGTCAGTGGAGCTGTTGCTTGGAATTTAACGGATTTACCCCAAATATTTGTGCTTGTTTTTTTTGTTTTTGTTTTTTGCATCAGCGTTCTTATTAACCGTCTTGTGTTTGGATATTCCGCTCTTAGCTGAGCTGATGAAAGCAGGTGTAACGACCCGCAACCGGAAGAACCTGGACGTCTGACTCTTTGTCAGGATAGCACTTCCTGTTCCTATGACTACCTTTCTCATTTCTATGGATACCTTTCTGGTTGTTATGAATACCCTTCTCATTGCTATGGCTGCAAAAACAACCCCCCCCCCCCCCCCCACACAAAACAACAACAACAACAACAACACAACAACAACAAATCAAGAAACAACCATCCACTTCATTAATCCCGTGCAGGAAATTCGGGTCGCCTTAGCTGGGTAAGGCTGCAGCCGCCGCAAGAGCAGCGCTATCCATTCCTATTAGTGTGTGCAGTATTTCTGTGTGTCCAAACAATGGTATATTGCTGCCAGTGTTTGGGATTTTCAACGCGCACACAAACGTTGATGCATGCGACTGCACACAGGGGGCTGTGAGGACACTGTAAGAGAGTCTGTACTGAAAGCTGACTCTGGGAGAAAAATCCCTTGCGTCAGCATTGCACCTGGCTTATCAGCCCGACCATCCCTTTCCGACTGCTACGACCATCCTTCCCATCCTGTTATAAAATCGAGCAACCCCTCCCTCTATAACCATTGCTACAGTTACCGGTACTACTCATAGTTCAGGAGCTGTGTGAGAGTCGAGGTGGACGTCCTGGACTGTCCGTCCTAACGAGCCTTCTGGTTTCCGTGGACGTAAAAAATTATTGAACCGTGCTTCGGCATTGGTCACAACTTGTCCCTAATATGTCAACTGACATCTGAGGACATAAAGCATCACTTCATCATCATCATCATCGGTACTACTGCTTAGCTAGGGCTCCTTTTTTTTACTGCCATGTGTTGACCTTCCCATTGCAATAGCTGCCCTTTCAATTGTTATGGCTAAGCATCCATTAACTATGGCATCGTTGTCAACACGACTCAGTATATATAGCTCGCCTGTCCGAGAGTGGTTGGGTGGTAGGTTATTTTTCGTTGCGAAAACATTCTGCGTCAGTTATGGCAAAAACAACGGTGTGTAGAAGGTAGCTACATTTTTCGAAATCCAGGAATGAGGGGCTGGATAGGGTCTGGATGGAGGGGGGAGGGGGGAGGGGGGGGGAGGGAGATGGGCTTGGGAGAGACAGTCAGTCATTTGGATTTTAACGTCCTCTCATTCGTACAGGGGGTCACCTCAAAGCAAGGGGACTCGAGAGAGACAGCTTACACCTGGCGTTACACTGTTACCATCAGTAACTTTCTTTCTTTCATCATGGTAAAACAGAGATACGCGATCAGAGAGAAACTGCCTATACAGCGAGACGTAACGTCAGCCACCTCCCCCAAACTGCAAATGGCAAAGCCATTTGACAGTTTAGCAACAGGTTTGCCGAAGCAGAATCAAATCTGGGTCCATTTGCTTGCTGTCCGAACCGCATGAACGCTTGGGCAAACACATCTCAATCCTAGCTAGAAGATGGAGTCGAGTGAACCAGAAAGGCTGACAGGCAGAATTTCAAAAACTGTGGCAGCAGGCTGAGCATGCCAGGCTGTTGATGGCCTCATCCGGCGGACTTCTGAAAAGGGAACCTGTGATAGTCTTGAGCTTCCAATCAACCAGGCGCTTCTTTACCGCTGGTAGAAGGATATCATAATGAAATTATCAGTAATAATGAAATATTTATAAAACGCCAACTTCTAAGTCTAACATAATACAGAACTCGGCGGGCTATTTTAAATTCAGATATAAACTATATTCACGCTGGGACACCTCAAGCAGGAAACGACAATAACAGTAGATTAAGTAATTCAAATCAAAAGAAGCTAAACAGGCAAGATTACGTAATACACACACACACACACACACACACACACACACACACACACACACACACACACACACACACGTACGCGAACACACACGAACGCACGCACGTGTGCACGCGCACGTACACACTCACGCAACACGCACTCACTCACTCACACACATACACACACACACTCAGTCGCGCGCGCGCGCACATACACACACGACACACACACACACACACACCACACACACACACACACACACACACACACACACACACACACACACAGAGCCAGCACATCAGTCAACTGAAATAATTTCAGAATCAGTTGGACAGCAAACTGCAACGGCGTGCTAATGACGCTTGAAAGCGGCCAGACTTCTTCATCTTGTGTGAGAAAGTGTCTGTGGCGACCAAACACTAGGTCATTGAAAAGGACCCTGAAAAACATAAAAATGTCAACTGTCCTATGTCTTTGAATCTTGTTTTAAAACGCTAGCAGTCATTCTTGTTTCAGATTTTCGTCCTAGGAAAGGCAACGTTCATAATTATGAAGTCCTAAGCAAACCACCGCTCGACTCGTCTGTGAGAAGTAACAATTACTTTCGCTCTTACAGGTGGTCATTTCACTGAGTCACGCAAGAAAATCGGGTAAGTGTGCTTTTGCCGTCTCCTATCCTTGAGAGCGGACGGAAGTTGGGAAAGTGGCCGCCAATTTGATGGGCGAAGTTACACATAAACACAAATACACACACACGCACGCACACACAAACACAAATACACACACACACGCACGCACACACAAACACAAATACACACACACGCACATAGACACACTTATTCATACACACACACACACACACACACACACACACACACACAAACACACGTACGCACGCACACACACAAGCTCACACCCACTCGCACCCACCCCCACCCACCACTCAACACACACACACACACACACACACACACACACACACACACACACACACACACACACACACAAACCAACAAACATATTTCTCGTGGCAAACCGTACGCAGTACTTACATCAAAACATCACAACGTACTCCAGCGATCAGAAGCCCATGTCTATGATTGACGTGTGCGTAGTGAAACGTCCCCCTCCTCCTGCCAACCAAACTGTCACAAACCTCGCTCGGTTGTCAGAGCAATGTGCCAGACCTAAGTGCAGACTACAATAGTCACGCAGCACCGGTCTTCGTCAGGTTAGCACACAGTGACACCAGACACTCCCACTGTTTTGACATCGACACCACATCTCACATGACACCATCGGGTCAGACTGACAGGAAGGTCCATGATCACAAAGTATTAAACCGTTGTGGCTAACCGACAGCGTAAGAGGGGAAGGGGAGTGGTAGGTTCTGCTGTGGCCTTCCTCTGCCTCTTCGGTCTCCACCTCGCCCGGGTCACCCCCCCCCCCCCCTCCCCGTCTTGTAGTTTAGTAGATCCTTCTCTCTCTCCCTCCTTCTCTCCCCACCCCCCTGGGTCCTTGTGGCGGTCCAATTAACGGCGTAGCTCTGTTGACACGAGCAGACTCGCGTTACACACAGGCCGTGCCGCCAACGTCATAAAACAATGGAGAGTGGAGGGCTGACTGGTCGCTGGTCGTATCGTAGCCGGCATCGTGCCTTTCCCGGTCTGGACTCGTGCTTTGATTTTATATCAATGGTCAGCGTGCGTGCGCGCGTGTGTGTCGGTGCTAGTGGCAATGTCAGTGTGTGTGGTTGCGTGACTGATTGTGTGTGTGTGTGTGTGTGTGTGTGTGTGTGTGTGTGTGTGTGTGTGTGTGTGTGTGTGTGTGTGTGTGTGTGTGTGTGTGACTGATTATTATTTTGTGTGTGTGTGTGTGACTGATTTGTTGTTGTTGTTGTTGTTGTTGTTGTGTTGTTGTGGTGGTGGTGGTGGTGTGTGTGTGTGTGTGTGTGTGTGTGTGTGTGTGTGTGTGTGTGTGTGTGTGTGTGTGTGTGTGCCGTGTGTGTGTGTGTGCGTGTGTGTGTGTGTGTGTGTGTGTGTGTGTGTGTGTGTGTGTGTGTGTGTGTGTGGTGGAGAGAGAGAGAGAGAGAGGAGAGAGAGAGAGAGAGAGAGAGAGAGAGAGAGAGAGAGAGAGAGAGAGAGAGAGAGAGAGAGACAGACAGACAGACAGACAGACAGACAGACAGACAGACAGACAGACAGACAGACAGACAGACAGAGCGTGCTGATTGAAAGCGAACAGGATACAAGTAAAAAGTGTGTGGCTGTCCAAGAGACTTCATACTGCCCACTGCAACGACGTGAGGTCCATCCACGCGTATCAGATGGAGGATTGGAACCTCCTGCTCTTTCCTGACACGACACATCCGCCGCCCTGTAGCTGGGCAATCTCTCAGCCTATGCCCCCCCCCCCCCCCCCCCCCCCCCCCGCCCCCCCCCCTCCCCGGCCACCAACCCGATCCCCCTACATGTCCTTCTTCCCCCCTCCCGGCCCCCACATACCCCTTCTGCGGTCATTGCAAGATTTACTGAGACCCAGCATCAGCTAGCGATGAAACAGAAACTGAAAGAGAGGGGAAAAGGAGCTGTGTGTCTGTGACACGTAAGCTTCGTCATAAATGCCTCCCTTGTCACTGGTGCAAGCTGCAGATCAGTTGCCGACCGTAAGACATGGCCTGGTTCACTCAAGTTGTTCTCACTAGCCTGTGACCGTTTTTCTCTTCTTCTTCTTCTTTTTTTTTTTAATGATTTTTTTAAATTTTAATATGCAGCTTCGTTCCTCTGCATACTCACGGACACTACGTATCCCCCATGCTAAAACAAAACCTTTGGCCAACGCTCTTTTCCTTACTGTGCTCCAGATCAATGGAATTCTCCACCTTCTGACATCCGTCACATTCAATCCTCCCATGCATTCAAAACACCACAAGAAGTGATTTCAAATTCTGTCTTTTCCCTTTTTTTGGCCCTTCTCCCGTCCCCCCCCCCCCTTACATTCCTTCTGTGCGCCCCTGTGATGTGTGTGTGTGTGTGTGTGTGTGAGTGCGTGCGTTGTGCGTGCGTGCGTGCGTGCGTGTGGCGTGTGTTGTGTGTGTGTGTGTGTGTGTGTGTGTGTGTGTGTGTGTGTGTGCGTGCGGGTATCGTATGTGAGGAAAACAGTATGGTAATATATTAGTTGGGCGTTAACTGGTACCGGTTACAATGGAATCCCCGTCTGTTGGTACTCCCAGGAACTTTGAATGAGCTGGGCCACGGCGGGTCACGAGATGGAAAGCCAGGTTGGACAGCCATTTTTGCCCTGGTTGGTTGGTTCAATTGGTTTAACGCCGAGTTGTTTCCGAAGAGGTTCTGGCGGGGACAGAGATCCCAGGAGGTGGGGAGACTATACCTAACGCTACACTGTCACCACCAGAATCAGAGCTCAGGAGCTGTGTGAAAGTCGAGGTGACCGTCCTGGGCTCCCTGTCCCTAACAGTCTTTGTAGTCTCTGTGGACGTAGAGCAACACTGAACCTGAACCACCAGAATGACTCATTTCCTTAAGGTGGGCAGCGATGAGAGCCATTTTAATGTTTCATTAATTGTGAGGGACAAAGTCAGAAGACGGTGTCCACAAGCCAGAACTCTTGAAGAGAAAGGAGAGCTGGAGCGGAATCGAACCGAGGTCCCTCTGATTACCAGCCTAACGGCTTACCGCTAGGCCGAAAAGGCTATCTCGTGACCCGCCGTCATCTAGCCCGTTAAGAGTGCATGAGCCCATGTCATTACAGAAACCACGCAACCTTGCTGCCGATCTCGGGTTCTTTTTGGAGAAATCCCTCATGAATATTTTTAGAATGGCCCCTACAGTAGTGAGATGGTTAGCCGCCCGGGTGCAGTCTGCTAGGTTTCAATCCTGGCTCTCCGCAACAACACGCACACACCAAAAACAAAAACAAAAACAAAAAAGAAGAAGAAGAAAGGGCAAAGTACAGACAGAATCTTGGGCAGGCCGATCTTTTCTGACTTCCATTAGCAAGTTAGTTCTTCTCTCAGCAGTAAACCACTACCCTGGAAAAAGGAACGCAGCAGCTTGAATGACTGTGACAGTGCGCATTAAGGTGCATCAAAATAGGACGACTGCCTATATACGCAGACCCCCCCCGCTCTCTCTCCCCCCCACCTCCCCGGGTAAGGCAGTAGCATCAGCATTGATGGTTCACCATTTTTGCCCTCAACGCTGTTGAATAGCCAATATGGAATTGTACCTATACCCTGTCCCACTTACTGACCACTTAAATTGTGGATTAAAAAAAGAAGAAGTGGGTGTGTGGCGGGGGGAGGGGGGGGATTATCTATACATGCATTGTAATTCCCCCCCCCCCCCCCCCCCCCCCCCCCAGGTTTCATCCTCCACCCTTCACACCAGCTAAGTTATTTGTGTTTGTGACCGACATACGGAAATGTGTTTATGAGCAGTTCAGCCGGCCATTCCTCAAGTCTGGAGACGAATTCATACGAAAACAAAGGTATGTCGCAGGCTAAACAATGAGACCTCTTAGTGTCTGAGTTCACTTACCCGCTATGTAATCACAACGAACACGACTGTCGAGTGTTTGTACAGTTTTAGGTGAGCGCGACCGTTTAGTGTCTCTTCAGTCCAAATTACTTACAGAGATGAAATCGTGACGTGTTTATGGCTGGTAAGTAATTGACGTAATAAACACGAGTGCCAGGTCAGTTGATGACTCTTCACCTTGATTATAAACGAGAGAGAGAGAGAGAGAGAGAGAGAGAGAGAGAGAGAGGAGAGAGAGAGAGAGAACTCGAAAACCTGATCTTCCAAGGACTGTAGTTCGGGTTCTTTTAGACCTAACAACTAGCCTCTGCTAAACTACTCTTCTGAGAGAGAGAGAGAGAGAGAGAGAGAGAGAGAGAGAGAGAGAGAGAGAGAGAGAGAGAGAGAGAGAGAGAGAGAATAAACTTCATTTTACGAGGGTAGTGGAGAAGACTCGTTTTTTTTTTTTACTTCCAGCCCTCGCCCATGAGGGAAACTACTATTAACTAAGGATACAATGAGCTACAGTATGTTGAGTACATGTACATTCATACAAACCACGTTAAAATGGACACCAGTAAACCGAGAAACAAGTTGATAATGAGCATTTGAAAAAATATATATACATAAAAATTAGCTAAATCTGGGGTAAACACACACGACACGCACGCACATAAGAACTTGTTTGTCATCGAAAACAACATGCACATAGAGCACAGACACACAAAAGATACGGGCTGCCTGAAGTAGCACAACACAGGTTGGAAGCAGCACATGGAGAGATATATCTATGATCATGGTTTCACGTAACACCTAAGAGAGATAACATATGAAGCGTAAGACGCTTTTTAAACACTGAAGGACTGACTGGAAGCCTCAATTCGCTGGGTAATGAGTTCCAGAGAGCAGGACCAGAATAAACCAGGCTGGACTTGAATAAATATATCCTCGGTATTGGAACATTTAGCTTTCTTGATGAATTCCTCGAACTTTGATTGATCAATAATTTTGTTGATAGATAAATCGGTGCCCTACCCGATACACGCGTTTTGTTACACATTAGTCTAGAAGATAGCGGGAGAATTTGAGCAGTTTTGTAGTCTTTATCGGTAAGGCTAGTTCGTTTTAGAAGAACAATTTTGATTGCTCGCCTGTGTAGTGACTTCAAGGGTGTTTTGCAAAAAGTCACTTGCTGAGTCCCAAAGAGTTGAAGCATAATCTATACCTGACTGAATGTGTGCTTGGAAAAACGTTTTTTTCTGGCATGAAAGTTAAGAAAATACTTCATTTTTGCTGATTGGTAGACTTTTTTGCCGTAGCTTTGCACAGGTCACGAATGTGGGGGCCCCAGGTCAGATTATTGTCTATTGTAACACCTAATACTTTGTGATCACTGACCTCAGTTATTTGTTGATTACCAACGGAAAGTTGCGCAGATGGTGAATGAGGTAGTTGTCGCTTCTGACGCGTCGCTAGTATCATGTACTTCGTTTTTGACGGGTTAAGAGACATATGATTAAAATGTGTCCATTCAACAACATTAGAGAGACATGACTGGAGAACAGATGTCATTGCAGGTACATCCTGTCCAGAGGTGTGAATTGTCGTGTCATCTGCTAACATGTCACATTGTGCAGAAGGGATATGTAAAGGTAGGTCGTTTATATAGACGGAGAACAGAAAAGGCCCTAGGACAGATCCTTGGGGAACTGCAAATAAAACTGTTTTAAAATCCGATTGATTATCTTTAAAGGAAACCTTCTGGAGGCGGCTGTTGAGCTAATCAAACTAAGGGTGTTCGCTGATAGGCCGCAGAGTGTTAGTTTTCTTAGAAGTAGGTCATGATTGATTACGTCAAAGGCTTTAGCAAAGTCAATGAACAAGGCCCACATAATTTATTTATGTTGATTTCGGATAGCCAGGTGTCAATCAGTTCTGTTAAGGCTGTGAGGCAGGAGTGGTTTGGTCTGAATCCTGATTGTTTTTGATAAAACAAGTCATTAACAAGAAAATGCTTCATAACATGTTCATTGATATATTTTTCTAACGGTTTTGACAAGATAGGTAGTATAGAAATGGGTCTAAAGTTTGAAGGGTCCGATTTGTCACCAGATTTTAAGAGGGGGATAATTTTTGCTTCTTAAATACCTGGGGGAAGGTGTTCTTGTCAATACAAAGGTTATATATACAGGTTAGAGTTTCAGCAATAAAAGGTGCCGGGAGACGCAGTATTTTCCGTCTCAATCATCAGTGCCTTTGGTGTTTGGTTGCTTTAAATGACATAAAAATTTATACACTTCCCTGGCTGTCATAAAAGGGAGCGCATTGGCTTTATGGCTAATCTTTTCAGTGCCATACTGTTCCAGCACAGTTCGTTACTGGGGGAATTATCAGTTTTAATCACTTTACTGGCAACACTGCAAAAATGGTTGTTTAAGTCATCTGGGGAATTCCACTAGTAGTGCTAGTATTCACTGGTGGGTATTTATTAATGAGTAGATTAATAGGTCGCCGCGTGTCTTTTGAATTCTTGCTATTTGCCAAAATGTCAGCAAAAAGAAAAAAAAAAAAGGGGGGGGGGGGGGGGGGGGGGGAGGAAAAAAAAAGAGGCTCGGATCATGTAGATGACTTTATTTCTTTGTTTTTTGGATTCGTCAAATAGTTGGAGTTTAAGAAGATAATCTCTGTAACGCATTGCATCCAGTATTTCCAGTGTCAGCCATCCAGGTTTGAAGGAGCATTTGATTCTCCTCTTTTTCTGAAGAGCATGTTTGTCAAGGACTTTAAGAAACATTGAATACCAAGTCGCTAGCGGCCTCGTCTGGATCAGTACGATTGTATACTTTATCAAAAGGAGCATTGTTAAGATCGTTTAAGAACTCACTTTCGTCAAACCTAGCAAAGGACCTATATGTTAAGTGGGAGTGTCCCACCTTGGGAATCTTTACACCTTTTTTTTTGACCAGAGAGAGAGAGAGAGAGGGGGGGGGGGGGGGGGGGGGGAAGAAGGAACCTGACACTGACAGTTTTGTTGGTCATCCCAGTCCCTTCCGAATATCCTTTTCCCATTTAACACTGTTTTGCATTAAGAAACAAGTTAAGACACAATATCGTGTAAATCCCGCAAGTCTTTCTTAATTTTCTTTAGGTCACCTATGTTTTAGTTGAATAAAAATAGTTCTGTTTTGTGCTTGTACACACAGGTGTCACCAATTGTGCCTGAAATGGAGGGCATAATATATGCCATCGGGGGGCATACCCTTTTGAGGATGTACACCTGGTAGGGTTTATGTATCTTGTGTTTAGTCGAATGCTAGGTGAGAGTTACTGTAGGCATACCTCTGGTCGAGTTTACGTACCTTGTACTTACTCGAGTTACAGTAGGCGTCTCAGGTCTTTGTGTGACATCTGTCGAGAACTAATGAACTCCCACGTTTGTCGATGGTGCCCCATCTCTGTGTCTACCGTTCTGTCCTTCGCCAACCGCAGGATAGAGTCCTTCACTATTTCCCCCACTTTCTTCTCTTGTTTCTCCGCCACTCGTCAGAGGGAAACCCCAGTAGCACCGCCGTGTAACTATATATGCCTCGCTGAGATACCATGTCCTGCCCACATATCTGAACACCAACTGCACGTCTTGACTTACCGTGGAGTGGGCAAGTGTTGCAGCAGGTGTTCACTGGTCATCTGGGCAATGCCACAGGGACACATGCTAGTTGTTGTTATTTTCATTTTGTTGAAGAGGTGCGCATTCGTTCTGTTGTGCTTTGTTATTTGACCAACCGCTCGATGGTGTCCTAGATACCTTACTAGCGTCTCTACCGTTGTCCTTGGTAACCTATCATGATACCCCAGTTACCATAGCACCGTCTCTACAGTTGTCCTTGGTCAACAGTAACATGGTGCCCCAGAACACCTTTCAAATAGGGCCGGAGTCCCTGTTGATCTGCCGTCGCTGCTGGACATGTCGGATTAAGAGTCCTTACTGCTCTCCGCTGGACGTCCTCAACGTCTTGACAGAGGGCCCTGACGTGCGGCAGCCAGAGGGAAAGGCCACAATCCACGGTGGTTGCACCAAGTGCTCTGTGTGGCTGCGCCTGCCGTCGTATTGAACCTGGAGTGTCTGCATGTCCACATACAACTCGCCGGAGTGTCTGTCCACATGTCCATATTGCACATACTGCGAAGTTAAGTTTTTATGTGACTGTGATTAGCTGTGACTTACGGGTGGCTTGTTTTAGTGTGCATGGTTTGTTCGGATGTGCAGGTTACTCGCACCCGCCTGTGCGAACTGCGAAACGTTATGCTATGCCGTGTGTGTGTGTGCATGAGTACGTGCGTGCGTGCGCGTGTTAGCTTACATTTCGTGAATGAGATTGTTTTTACATTGTTGAATTTAACTTTATTTATTCATAACTTTTATACATGCTAATTGTGATGTTTTGTCAATTTGCACTGTATGAACGGAACGTCACCAAGACATTCCTGTGCACATTTAAATGTCACTGGCGAATAGATATCCTTGTATGTTCAAAGCATCGTATTGAACTAGCCGGAGTGTCTGTCCACATGTTGGAAGCATCGTCTGACGATCACATCGTCAGCTTTTTTCGACAGCGTTCAACTTAGTCTGGTTAACTCCTGGCCTGTCCAACGGTTGTGCATGAAGTGAGGTTTTGTCGGCTGATTTGACTGCGTTCACCGCCAGGCTCCGCCTCTCCTTCCCCCTTTTGTTTCCCCTCGCCAACAACACCCCCATCCCCTAAACATCACACACTCACCCAAACACACCAAAGTGCTTCACCCATAGATACGCAAAACCAGCCACTGTCACACAAATAAAACGAAACGCCAAAGACACTCCATATTCCTACTGTATTTATTTGATTATATGACTATATACATGAGACTTTCAGCATTCAACATAAAATTAAAAAAAGTGGTTTGATTCAGTAATGATACACACCCAACCTCATACACTCCTTGAAATATACACCTCGGCAACACGCCCAGCATTAATTTTTTCAACACCAAAATGCAGTGATGTGACTTGATCTGCAGCACTAAAGTCACACTGCTGCAACGCTGTGTGTGTGTGTGTGTGTGTGTGTGTGAACGCGCGTGCATGAAGAAAGATCACAGTGAGCCGATCAAAGCTGGACAACCGAGCGCTGACCGGAATTTCAGTGAAAAACAATCAGCTACTGAAAAATAGGAATGTAACGTGATTCAATTGAACCTACACCCTTCAACAGGGTGATCCGAGCTTTCTCAGTCCACGTGGCCGTTGATCAATACATTAGGTCCGTTTTCGGTGGCACCGTGGGTGGCCTAAACTGACAAGCAACACGTCATCCGCGTGAGGCAACAGACGTGGTAAAGTGGCGCTCTATTCCAAATGTTTGTAGCAGATTGTTTGACGTCTGAAGTCGGACAAAAGCGCTTCGGTAGGCAACCTTGAAACAATATTGTCATTGGTCCAGACGCAAGCGACAACTACATACTAAAGACTGTTCCTGCCCCCACAGTCTGCGAACAGCCCAGACCCCATGCATGGTGAAAAAAACAAAAACAAAAACAGCGATACGATTCTCGTTCACGCTCCTCTTACCGATCTGGGCGTCAGAACAGTAGTACAAAATAAAACAGTAACTGCACTTGTGTTCTGCAGTGACCCCTCCTAGAATAATCAGTTCAAGGCGCATACAAGAGAAAAGCACAACCTACTAACACCAGACTTCCCCGCTTCTCCCACTAAACCAACCAGGCATCAAGGAAAACACTGCACCACAGTAGCGTCAATCTCTTTCCCGCTCCTCTCGCCGAGTCAGGCACGCAAAAGTGCGACAAAATCACGCGAAGATCCTTTCCGCTTCCTCATACCGAGTCAGACCCATAGGGGAAAATATCAGTCTTTTTCCCGCTTTCTGGTAACGAGTCGGACCGATAGTGGACAAGGTGGACAAACACCAGTCTTTTTCCCGCTTTCTGGTAACGAGTCGGACCTATAGTGGACAAGGTTGACAAACACCAGTCTTTTTCCCGCTTTCTGGTAACGAGTCGGACAGACAGGAGAAAAGATTGACAAGGTAATACCAGCCTGTTTCCCCGCTTTCCTTTACTGCAGGCAGACAGCAGAAGAGTGCGACAGTCACGCCGTGTCCTCTTCCCGAGTCAAAAAAACCTCAAACAAGTTGACTGCTAGCGTTCGGAAAAAAGATCCAAAACGCACAAAAGATCTGAATGAACGCTGATGCTGAAGAATCAACAATTCCGATACCCTCCAGCATCAATAACCGAAACAGCACAAGTAGACAATTTTCATCGTTTACCTGTCAGTATGTTTCTTGGAAAAAGGGTTTTACCCGGAAAATGTGCGCATGTTTGGTGCTGTCCTGTTAAAATCAGCATTCTTTTTTTCTTCTTTCTTTCTTAACCTTTCGTGTAGTGTTTGGATCTTGCCGAGTCAGACAGACAGGAGAAAAGACTGACCAAGTCACACCAGTACTTTCCCTGCTTTCTCGCCATGCGCCAAGCCATGACGACAGGGGGAATGCAGCAATGCCACGTCCCAAAGTATGCACAGCGAGACATGGGCAGCACACGCTCAGCAACGCAAAGCTCGTTGGAAGTGAACAGTTACTGGCCATACCAATAACCCCCCTACCCGGAGGAACAGTTACTAACGGCACCAATGTCACTGCCCAAAAGGGTGGGGGCAGGTACTGGCCATACCAGTATCACTGTCCTACCCGGAGGAACAGTTACTAACGGCACCAATATCACTGTCCCACAAGGGTGGGGGCAGGTACTGGCCATACCAGTATCACTGTCCTACCCGGAGGAACGGTTATTAATGGCACCAATATCACTGTCCTACAAAGAGGGAGGGGGGGCAGGTACTGGCCATACCAATATTACTGTCCTACAAGGGGGACAGGTACTGGTCATACCAATATCACTGCCCTACAAGGGTGGGGGCAGGTACTGGCCATACCAATATCACTGTCCTACAAGGGACAGGTACTGGTCATACCAATATCACTGTCCTACAAGGGTGGGGGCAGGTACTGGCCATACTAATATCACTGTCCTACAAGGGTGGGGGCAGGTACTGGCCATACCAATATCACTGTCCTACAAGGGACAGGTACTGGTCATACCAATATCACTGTCCTACAAGGGTGGGGGCAGGTACTGGCCATACCAATAACACCCCTACCCGGAGGAACAGTTACTAATGGCACCAATATCAGTCCTACAAGGGGGACAGGTACCGGCCATACCAATATCACTGTCCTACAAAGGGGGGTGGGGGGTGGGGGGGCAGGTACTGGCCAAAGCAATATCACTGTCCTACCAGGAGGAGCGGTTACTGATCACACCAATATCACTGTCCTTTAAGGGGGACCTGTAGTGGCCATACCAATATCACTGTCCTACCAGGAAAAGCCGTTACTAATGGCACCAATATCACTGTCCTACAATGGGGGCAGGTACTGGCCATACCAGTATCAGTCCTACCAGGAAGAGCGGTTACTAGCCACACCAATATGACTGTCCTATAAGGGGGAACCGGTACTGGCCATACCAATATTACAGTCCTGCCAGGAGGAGCAGTTACTAATCAGTAACGGCACCAATATCGCTGTCCTACCCGGAGGAGCAGTTACTAATCACACCAACATCACTGTCCTACAAAGGAAGGGGCGGGGGGGGGGGGGGGGCCACAGCAGTATTTGTCCTAAAAAAAGAAACAATTCCGACCGGCCACACCAATCTCTTTGTCCCACAAGACAGGGAGGAACAGTTCAACAGCCATACCG
Organism: Alviniconcha marisindica; assembly: GCA_018857735.1. Lineage (NCBI taxonomy): Eukaryota > Metazoa > Mollusca > Gastropoda > Provannidae > Alviniconcha > Alviniconcha marisindica. The sequence goes on from JABMCL010001506.1 coordinate 1,905,720, forward strand.
GTATCTTGGTCCTACAAGCAGAACCGTTACAAGCCACACCAGTTTGTCCGACAAGGAGGCACAGTTACTAGCCACGCACGTCTCTTTGTCCTTCAAACAGGAGGTTACTAGCCACGCTCATCTTTTTGTCCTACAAGTGCAAGGACGCAGTAACTAGCCACACGACTCTCTTGGCCTTACAAGAAAGGACAGTTCTTAACCACATCAATCATTTGGCAGAATAACTATCAAGCCGGGTACAGGCTCCTATACAACTGACAACGAGTACTGCGATCCTACTCTTCGGCCTGAGACAACAGTGAACCAGCTTGGAACGTGGTTAACTTGGGACAATCTGCATCAAAATTAACCCGCATCTCCAACAACCCAACGCTACACTCACGCCGTATATTCTGGTACACCCATTCAGACCCCAAGGGCCGCACCACATACACACACACACAACTCTACAGGCAAACGATCTGTGGTGTGCGTTCTTTTGTGGATACATGGAAATGGGTCTACCACAACCTGCGGCGTGCAGTTGAAACAGGCAGTTAGGTGTAAGCTAACTGCCCACTGGATCAAGCTGTTGGCTTTTCGTCCCCGAAAGACGCACAGAAAGTGCATATGAATTGTGCAGTGACAGACGTAGCGCCCCCCACCCGACAAACAAAAACTCCTTTTCTGGTCGAACGTTTTGGTCATCAGAGGTGTCGAGGCATAACAATGTTCAAGTCATCATGGTCACGTATGTGCCACACAAGCAATCACATGACAAATTCAATTCATATGAGATAATGCATCATCACATTTTCAAACCAGTCATCTCGAATGCATGACCGCCTTCTCTGCAATCGCAAGACAATGAAGAAAGTACGCGCTACAGTTTAATACATTTTTGATTATCACAGTTTGTTATTATCACTAACATCTCTTTTTTTCTGCTTTTATATTGTCGATGAATCATGCTCAGCTACTTTGCTACCCATAGCAATGGTGTATGAAGAATACAAAAGGTATAAAAATTGAAACAGGAGTAGGCCTGAAGAGACTCCAACAAATGGAATCACTGAGAATGAGATGGGTAGTCTGACAGAATGGCAGCAGATATACGACTAAAATCAAACTGTAGTGTAAATCAAGCAACAACAAATGACAGCCATTTCATTTTGAGCTGAACGAACTTGGTTTCTGTTGGTCCTCTCTGTTTTACGCCTATTCTCTCCAGGGACGGAGCATTTTCATCTCATTTCTCTTCTCTCTCAAGAAGTGTTGAGACAAGAATGAATGAGATTATACGGTCCTGAATTCTACCGTCGCCCATTCTGATCCCCCCACCCCACCCCACAGTAATAATAAATAAGTATTTGACCACTGAAGAGCAACCACAGCGGTGTTTGCACACGTGCAAAATAAATACAGTAGTCTCCACCCAAGCAGATCCACGGCAGCCCTTGCGTCGCAAAGAAACTTTCAATTTAGCGGGGCGGAGTCCAGGGTACTGTTCGGTGGGGGTGGATGGGGTGGGTGGGTGGGGGGGGGGGGGGGGGCGGCACGGGGAAGAGCCGGTGCACCCGTGGTCAGTCAGTAGGATTTGTCAACTACACCAAGACACAGTGACTACCCAGCGAAGGTTCAGCCACTGACCATGACGCGTGTGGTTGAACACCAAAACGGGGTGGGGGATGTGGGAAGAGAGAGAGAGAGAGAGAGAGAGAGAGAGAGAGAGAGAGAGAGAGAGAGAGAGAGAGAGAGAGAGAGCGAGCACGCTAACGCGATGCCATTTACACCAAGACGCAGTGACCGCCCACGTGGCCTAGATTCACGCAAGTTGCAAGGGGAAAAGAGGACGACAGATTAGACAATCCCCGAACGTGACGGAGGTCCAGGAGGCCGCACTGGCAGTGACAGGTCTGCACCTCCGGTGGGGGTCCACGGGGCAGAGTACTGGGTAGATCGAGGAGTTTTGAATCTCCAGGACTAATTTAGTCACAGTCTGGCATTTCACACACACATGAAGTGACGCTAAACACGACAACGGGCAAATAATACTACACAGCAATGTCATTTTGGCCAAAGTGATGTCATCGGGAAGAACAGGTCATGAGCAAAAAAAATATAAAATAAAAAAATATAAAAACAGGTCATGATTCATGGTACTGAAGAAGTTTTCGCTCTTGCAAGGGTACATCAAAAGCAAACCAAAGGCCTTGAAGTTGAAGCAAGAACGGTAGAGCAAGGCAAACATTAAGGGTAGTGATCCTAAGCGCAAGAATCAGTTCTCACTGATGACTGTGAAGCAAGAATGCAATGCCCACATTAGGTCCAGGCAGGCCTATGTGAACCTCAGTGGGGAAAAGTTTACCTTAGGGCCAGGATTGTGACTCGTCAATAGAAGAGTCTACCTTAGGGCCAGGATTGTGAACCGCCAATGGAAGAAAGTTTACCCTAGGGCCAGGATTGTGAATCGTCAATGGAAAAGTTTACCTTAGGGCCAGGATTGTGAACCACCAATGGAAGAGCGGTTATCTTTGGACCAGGTACATGTACGTGAACTTCCGAGAGAACGCCTTTCTCAGACCCAAGTATTTAAATTCCCATGGAAGAACACCAACGTGCGTGAACATCCAAAGAACGCCCACCCCAGTCGGGTATCTGGCTCTCCAATGGAGAAGCGTCTACCTCAGAGCCAGGTATTTGGGCCCCCAAGGAAAGACTACCTAGCTTGGCAGGTACTTGAACCTCCGACGGAAGAATGCCTACCATGAAGCCAGTATTTGAATACTGAGTGGATGAAGACCTGTCTTAGGGCCAGGCACCTGAACTGCTGGCGGAAGAACACTCATCTTGGAAGACTTACGCTTCAAAGCCCACAGGTGGATGCTCACAGCAGGCTCAGGTGAGTCCGAAATGTAAGCGGCATCAAAACAGGACCCCTGTGGCAGGGGTGAAAGGCTTGGGAGGCTGGCTTAAGGTGTAGTGCTCAACCCTGGCTTACATCCTGCTAAATCCGACCATCTTGAGCGAAATCTTCCTCGGTTTCCATTGCTCCATTTCATAAGGACCACCAAAGATGGAAAGCATTCAGCTGCATGAATGGCAGGAGATACGGCACATGAGTGTGGTATAACAGTTGCATATGCACACGTCTCACCCGCCAGTCCTACCCGGTTAACTTCTCAGTTTAAGCTGAGGAACATTGAGAGAGAGAGAGAGAGAGAGAGGAGAGAGAGAGAGAGAGAGAGAGAGAGAGAGAGAGAGAGAGAGAGAGAGAGTCCAATTCATGACCAAAGTTCACAGGTTTACTTATGACCTAAGTTCACATGTTTACTCCACATATTTACTTATGTCCCAGCTTCACGCCTTTACCCACAAAACCTGACCAGAGACAAAGGCTTGAGGGTGCAGGTCAAGGTCACTTTCACAACACTGGCTGGTGGGTGGCTGGCATGTGCCCTTGACCTGCAGATCACATGACGATTCTCACTTTTAAGTTCAAGGCTGCCAAGTGAGCAATGTTGCTATAATTATGAGTGCAGTAGATATCGCACGACAAACAGAATACACAATTTTTAATGAGCACACACTTCACTATAAATACCAGTCTTGTTGTTGTTCTTCCAATGGCAATGAAAAAGAAAAAAGAAGAGAAAAAGAAGAGAAAAAAAATAAAAAAGTCAAATACATATTACCACAGAATAAGTACAGTGTTGTAGAAAAAAGAAAAAAACAAAACCCCAAAACACATTATGATTGAAACTGTCTCGAGACCTTACGAGAAAACATTATGTCAATAACTGGGCACAAATAACAACCACCATACACATCTGCAAAAAGCTACGTGGCAGCAGAATATAAAACACACAGGGGAAGATTTTGTGAAGTGGCAGAGCGCTGCACAGTACAACCACACTCATTTTCAAAACTTCATTCAAAGGGGACTCCAAACAAAGCTGTTAAGTTTGGCCTGAAAACTTAATTTTTTTCTCAGACCCAAGTATTTAAAAAATAAATAAATTAAGGGCTAATATTTTCAGGTTACAAACATTTGTATGTGGGGTTTTTTGCTTCATATTCAAGCTTATTGGTGTACAGTCATATTGGTTCATGCTTTATAAATGAGCAGAAAAAGGTTGGCTCAGGACATAACAGACACTTGTACCACACGTCAGCTGTGCTCATGATGTCCAAGGCACAGACTGACAGACACCAAATGGCAGCGTTCACTTTCAACCATACTGTTTTAACACACTACCAATAAACTGATTGAAAAACTCCAGAGTTTAAAAAACCCATTTT
>JABMCL010001506.1:1915000-1962500 GCA_018857735.1 Alviniconcha marisindica
CATATCAAGAAGAATGTGATTCCACTCACCATTGCATGATCAAATAAGTACATGTACACAGAACTTTTTTTTTTTTTAAACACATTTTTTATATATATATATAAAACCAAAATTGAAATTTGTCAATTGCACAAAATCAGAAGTCCTCTCTGGCTCTTCGCATCAGAACTTTCACAATGTACTAAATAAGCCTGCACTATATATCTAATTTGATTTAAAGAAAGCATTGCTTAGGCAAGACAACATCATTACTAATATGGAAGAAAGCTGGGACAGCAATATCCAGTGAAAATGCTATTACATGCATATTTATCTTCAACACAGTTTTCCCTCACAGCTTTAAATCTTGAAGTTGGTGCACTCTGGCCTCCCCCCACCCTGCCTCCTTGAAATCTGAGAGGGTAGTTGGGACCACCAAAATTACTTCTTAGCGGAATGTTGTCTTGAAACTCATTTTGAACAAGTTCTGTATACACTCATAACAAAGCTGTGACTCTGTGTGTGCCTAGTTATGAGTATACTCATAATGAACAGTTTAGTCCAAAGTCTCTTTTGTAATCTTATTCCAATACCAGGTTTAAGGGGAGTTGCTTGCCCTCCCCCCTTTTTTTTTCCTGTCATAATGTTCAAACTGATTCTGCGATATTTTCCAACAAATGGTAGAAAGAAGAGGAACATAGGCAGTAGAAGCAGTTTTGTGCAAAGTTGCACTTCACAGGTAAAGACAAAAACAACTTTTTTGGACTTTGATTTTTCTTGACAATGAAGGCATGTCTGACAGATATAATGCTTCAATGATGATACAAAGTTTCATCCAAATTGGTACAAAAATAATGAAGCTACAAGGCTGATTTCTTCAAGGCCCACCAAGCAGCAGATTTTGTAAGTGGCAGCTCTAGTTCAAGATGAGCCAGAAGACCTACAAATACTATAAAACCACATGAAGCTCAAGTGGCTGGAATCACCGACATTCCTTTTTCTTAACACAAACTCATCTCCAGAGAACTAAAGGAATATGGAAAAAAATGGAGTAAAGACCTTCAGATCACAGTGTCTTGGGCAGGTTTCTCTCTTAAAGGTGGCTGTTTCAAGAGGGTTCCATTGCATTGAAAATAACTCTAAATACTCTCTGTCCCAGCGTAACTCCCACCTCAGCCTAGCACCACAGAACACAACCACATCCCTCAGCAGAGAAAACCACCATGCCCAGATATCAGGCCTGAATAACGTATCCAAAATCTCTTCCAAAAATGCAGAAATATTTCTCGCTATTGTGGAGTAGCAGTGCATGAGAAGTGGGAAGATCCGTAAATAATCATACCCAGAATGGAGGGAGGAAGCTGCAGTGAATGCACACCTCATCCAACAATCCACAAACCAACATTACGCAAGTGAGTCAGTGAGCAAGACGTCATGGAATTCTCATTTAGAGTATTGTTTGTACAAATGACAAAACAAAGCATTCACTGTAGCAGTTTTATGGAAATGCTCCTAGCATGACCCACTCCCTCGCTATAATTCAAAATGCAATCACAAATTAACCTTAATAAAGAGAGAGAGAGAAAAATCAGATGGGTGGGGTTGAATGTACAGCCAAAGTTCAAAACACAAAGCTGAAAGTGATACACTTTATAACAAACTTTACAGAGTATCACCGGAAGCTTTGTGGACTTGTATGCGAAGGCTTAAATAATCATCAAATATATACTCAATGACATGTTCAGTCCCAACACAGTTCCATCAAATCTTGTTTTCAAAGTGGCAGGAGAGTGATTTGTGTATTTCTTTCATCTTGCTTATATTCCATTTCTCTGAAAACAGCAAGAAATTTGGTGTAACCCTGTATAAGCAAGAGGCAACAAGACACCAACCAATGTAATCACTGAATGACAGGTAAATGTCACTGTTCCCACGATGCATTTCATTCTTTAAAAAAACACACAAGCAAACAAGGCCATCATTGTGAAGCACATTCTTCATCTGAATGCATAGCAAGTGCTTGGTGAATGATGATGCAGCGAGTGCTCAGCAAATGATCGATACATATTATGTACAAACTGTAAAAAAAATCCCCTCCTCCCTTCCCCAACAAATCTAATTTTCTCCATTATTTTCTTCATCCAGAATCACAGTAAAATGTGGCACACCACTTATAAACTTCAGCTCTGAGTATTAAAAGACAAAGAAAAGATCAGCCACTGTAGTGGGCGCAATTCCCTGATGTGATTTATCCAACCCAGAGCAATGCTTACAAGCACAGTGAACTCCTAAAGTCAGTGCATGCTCTGCCAAGACACCGGGTCCCAAGGACCCAGCGTACCAATTCTCTCCCTTTAAACCCTGAAAGCCCTCTAGATGTTGAGCCATCGTCAGTAGAACTCCGAGTCGGAGCTCTGGTAGGAGCCGGATTGGTCCTTGGTGTCATGAAGGCTGCCGGCGGGACTGCCCATGCCTAACTCTGAGCCCTCCAGTGTGCGGGTTGTTCCTGTAAAACAGAAACAATGTCACTAAAGAGAAAATGGTGTGGCCAACACAGGGAGAAAATGGTGTAGACAACACCTGAAATTGGCCCTGTGAAAGAGAAAATGGTGGGGCCAACGTGGGGAGCTGGCCTTGTGAAAGAGAAAATGGTAGGGCCAATGCAGGGAGCTGGCCCAGTGAAAGAGAAAATGGTGTGGCTAATGCAGGGAGCTGGCCCTGTGAAAGAGAAAATGGTGTGGCCAACGTGGGGAGCTGGCCCTGTGAAAGAGAAAATGGTGTGGCCAACGCAAGAAGCTGGCCCTGAAAAACAGAAAATAATGAGGCCAACACAGGGAGTTGGCCCTGTGGAAGAGAAAATGGTGTAGGTAACACAGGAAACTGACCCTGTGAACAAGTGTCGCAGGGAACTGGTGCGACTAACACAGAAAACTGGTCCAAGGAAACAGAAGGTGGTGTGACTAACACAAATAATTGGTCCAGTGAAACAAAACAGTGTGATTAACACACAAGTTTGACACAGACAGCAGTGTGAACAGATGCCTGAATCTGCAGCAGCAGTGTCACAATGAAACCTATAATAAATATAATATGGCACTACTCCTTTGACAAAGAAAAATATGGCACACCTGGAATTGCCAGTCTTGTTGATGCACCTCTGGTGGAGGTTATGTACCTTGTATTTACTTAAATGCCAGGTGAGTTAATGTTGGCAACTCAAGTCTTTGTTACTGTGTTTCTGTGGTCTTTTGAGCGATAATTAACCCCATAAACACATAATAATATGTCATTTCTTTGACAACTACAGCAACAACAAAACAATTGCTGGTGAATATATAAAGTTACTCCTGTATGATAGAAAACAGTGTGAAGGATATGTGGAACTTTTTCTTCAACACAGAAAACAAGCACACCAAGATAAACACTTGCAGATTTCCCCACAAGATCACCAATCTACCCAAAGATACACACACAGCGATTTCCTCACATCTGAGGTGCACTCTGGGAAAACTGAAGGACATATAGAAACAGTCCCATGACACAGAATAACACCACACGTGTCATCTACACAGGCAGACACTCACCGAAACCAGCTATATGTCCCTCTGAGCGCTGAGCACGCACAATGTTGTTGTTTGGTGTGGCAGGGAAGGGCATGTGGGCCAGGATGATGGCCAGGCAGTCAGCTACACGCATCGTTGGGGCGCACGAAAGTGCTGGGGTATGACCTGCCACATCATCGTTAATGGACTTAGTGTTAGCTGTAGACTCTGACACAGTGAAACAGGTAGACACACATGGATATTAAAGTGAGAAGGAGAAGAAGAACCCATACTTTCTGTTATGACACAAGAATCAAATCTGTGTTCCATGAACAGGAACTGGTCAAATATGATATGTACTGCAAAGGTGAGAACTGGCAAAAGCAACAACAATAAAATAAAACAATAAAAAAGGAAGACTTTTGTCACTAACTGATTATTAAACATCCTCTTAGGAGGTGGTTGGGTGTTTTGGGGCAAGTTCTTGCCAATTCATTTGAAAAATTAAAGTCTGCCCAAGCTGTTGTTTTTCCAAAGGAAAAGAAACAAACATGCAGGACACCCCAAGTGAACTGAACATGATTGTTTGCTTGCGCTCTTTACCCCTAAAGCATATTGCTGCACACACAAAATATAAAGGCAAACTGCCCACCCAACTCAATGTGTGTGTGTGCAGCTTTTGCCGCTGGTGACATGACTGTCAGTCTAGAGTGAACATGCTCACCACTTTCATCCAGAGCCAGCACACTGCCACCCTTCGATATGAGGTCCTGCACCACCGGCACCAGCCCACCCTTAGCAGCTATGTGAAGAGGCCTGCAACAGTGGAAGACAGAAACTGAATCAGTATATATGCAGTACACACCATAGTAATTCATTTATTTCCAAGTGACTCTCCCCACACCCCCAAAACAGGGTGGGAGGGTGGCGGTGGTGGTGATAGGACACCATCTTCCTTTTTCCTCTTTGAAATTCTGCAAACACAAATTTACTACACCCCCCCCCCAATGAAAGCATGTGTGTGCACATGTTTGTGGATGTAGATGCAAGTGTATGAAGAAGGTACAAGGAAAGACAGAGAATGAGAGAGACAGACAAAAAGGGACAAAGAAACAGAGACAAAAGGTAGATAAAGTTGTAATCTAGTCCATAGCCTTTGAATCAGCATTTGCACAAAATAAATAAAAACAGGTACAAATCTAAGTAAACACAAGATCAGCACCTGACTTTTCCAACTGTACTTACGTTTTGAGTTCTACATTGGCCATGTTGACTGTCACAGCATCGTCTATTTTGTCCAGTAGTAACAGAGCTATATCTTCTCGACTCTAAAAGCAAAACATCGTCATAATCAGAATGATACATTACACACAAAATCAAATAATCCTGGCTTCTCACACATAACCAAATCATCCTACCCTTTCCACACATAACCAAATCATCCTGGTCTCACACATAATCAAATCATCTTGGCTCTTCACATGTAACCAAATCATCTTGCCTTCTCACACATAACCGAATCATCCTGTTTTCTTACACATAACCAAATCATCCTGGCTTCTCACACATAACCTAATTATCTTGTCTTCTCACACATAGGCAAATCACCTTGGAATATGAAAGTTAGAATCAGATTATTAGTCATTATCAGAATACTATAAGTTAGAATCAATTAGTCATTATCAGAATACTATCCTTCCATACCATGTCCAGTGGTCAGTACTCTTTGAAGTCTTTCTCTTACAGGCTCCAACTACCTGGAACCAACTCCCTGTTTCTGTCTGTCAAGTTCTTTCAAATCTTCCTTGAAAACCTCTTTTCAAAAACCTTTTCTCTTTCAGTCCCATTGTCCTGAGATGTGTGCATGTGCCTTGAATTATATGCATATTTAAAGAATTTGTAAGTACTTTGTATGGGTTAGGTGCTCTAAGTACCCATTATCAATTTTATCAGCCGTTTTACTGCTGCTATTGGCAGAACACTTGAAGCATAGTCTGGTACAAAACTGCATGGAAAAGAAAGAGCAGTCTGTGAAGACAATTTGACCTAGGAACATGTCAAAGGTAGGAAGAGATAAAAAGGATGCTGCATACAATCATAGTGTGACAGTGCACAAAGAATGGACCAGAAGGCAATATAGTCACAGCCAAAAAGGAGACTGCAGCAGTAGTACTTACATGTAAACATGCATGATGAAGAGGTGTGTTTTTGTCGTTATCGGAGACAGTCAAATCACTGCCGCTTTCCAGCAACAACTCTGAGCACAGAAAGAAAAACAAATGAACACAACCTTTGTGGATGCAAAAATAAACCACAAAAACAAATGAACACAACCTTTGTGGATGCAAAAATAAACCACAAAAACAAACACCTTTGTGGATGCAAAAATAAACCACAAAAACAAATGAACACAACCTTTGTGGATGCAAAAATAAACCACAAAAACAAATGAACACAAGAAAAAACAAATGAACACAACCTTTGTGGATGCAAAAATAAACCACAAAAACAAATGAACACAACCTTTGTGGATGCAAAAATAAACCACAAAAAAAAATGAACACAAGCTTTGTGGATGCAAAAATAAACCACAAAAGCAAATGCTCAATCAACCTGACATTCAAAACACACTCTCACCATGCAGGAAACAAACATAAAGAGAAATGAGTTTGCACATAACTGCATCACTTAGAATTGGTACTCAACTTTCAAGAGATTCTTCCTAACACTAAAATATTTTCTGAGCCACGCACAATCTAATTTCCACCTGCATCATAAAATACTACCCACTTTTTTATGCACTTCACTTTCAGTCCAAATCAGATGTGTGTGGAGTTATCGCCCTGATATAACCGTATCAGTTGACTGGGCGTAAAACACCAACTTACTTACGTGTGTGGAGTTAACACACAAGGGAGTTAATTAGCGCTCAAAAGACGTCACACAAACAGCAAATACCTGAGTTGCCTACAGTAACTCTCACCTGGCATGCATGTAAATACAAGGTACATAAGCTCCACCAGAGGTACATTCTTAAAACTAGCAGTTATTACGGAAAAGAAACCAGGATTTGAACAGTATACTGACCTACAGCAGAGATATTTCCATCAGCAGCAGCTAGTGGACCAGACACTTGCTGAGTTAGTGAGAACAAGATCTGAACAGTATATTGACCTACAGCAGTGACATTTCCATTAGCAGCAGCCAGTGGACCAGACACTTGCTGAGTTAGTGTGAACAAGATCTGAACAGTATACTGACCTACAGCAGTGACATTTCCATTAGCAGCAGCTAGTGGACCAGACACTTGCTGAGTTAGTGAGAAAAAGAAATCCAGATTTGAACAGTATACTGACCAACAGCAGTGACATTTCCATTCGCAGCAGCTAGTGGACCAGACACTTGCTGAGTTAGTGAGAAAAAGAAATCAAGATTTGAACAGTATACTGACCAACAGCAGTGACATTTCCATTAGCAGCAGCTAGTGGACCAGACACTTGCTGAGTTAGTGAGAAAAAGAAATCAAGATTTGAACAGTATACTGACCAACAGCAGTGACATTTCCGTTAGCAGCAGCGTACATCAAGGGTGTCCTCCCTTGCTGATCTGCCACATTCACCGTTGCATGATGACTCAGCAGTAGCTGCAACGACTCCCCTTGGTCCGAAAACGATGCCGCATGGATTGCACTTCTGCAACGCACCAGATGGAAGGAGATTAAAAACACAAAGCCAACAAAAATCTCCTGTCAGTGTGATATGGTCTATGGAAATGACCACTTTTATTATTATTATTTTTTTATTATTGAAAATCACCATGAAACTTTCCAGTCAGTGACATTCATTTTCTTCACTAAAGCCATCAATCAGAATATTATAAACACTCACACAGCTTCCTGTAGCTTTTAATCATATCTTAATATTCTTTCATCACCTGCTGTTTTGTTTCACAATGATTGGGTCTGACATTTTTTTCATCAAATACTGAGCTGACAATATAATGTTTATGATGACAGTAAGTAACTTGGTGTTTTACGCCCAGTCAACCATTGTGGTTATATCTGGGTGATTATGACAACAATCATTTCGTCTTTTCTGCATGTTCAGCTTACATTTACACTTGACTGATTGTGAACACTGTTACAATTCACAAACACAATAATAAAAGATAAAACAGGTAACACTTTCAGCAACCCAAAGCATTTTACAACTTACTTGTACACAAGTATGGAGCACATAATGAGTTTACCAAGAAAAATCAACATAACACCAATATGTTCAATGTCAAGAACACTTGACAATTATGCCAAAGACTGGTAAACAATTCTTTTTAGGCTGCACCACCCAAGAGGGTTTCTCCCATTAGAAAATCTGGGCCATTTTCCTCAAGGAAAGCCACCTAAAAGCGAGTGGCAATACCTGCTGTACAAACCCATTCCTAAAACTGATGGATCTGTTTTGTACAGACTTTAGTCAGGGCAATGCTTTACAACTGCTGGAGGGTCTTTAACATGCACATCCTTGCAACTCACATGATAAGTGTTTATTCATCTCACTGAAGGACTTACCTTCCTTTGGCATCCTGGCTATTGACGATGTCTTCACCTAGACTGTCTATAAGTAGTTCTGTACAGCTGTCATTGCCGTTTATCCTGAAACACAACAGCAACAAAAAATGCATATGGCCTTTGAAGAGTAAACTGATCCAGTTTCCAAAACAACATAAATAACAGGAATGAAGATAGAAATATCTAGGAATCACAAAACCTGTCCCATGTAAAAGTAAAATAAACGTGATGTCCTTCCTTCAACAGCATCATCTGCTTCTGTAAGCCTGTGTATATGTGATTTTATCAATTATCCTACTGTATTCCACCTTACTGCCTGGTATAAAAGTAATACCATCCAGTGATGTCATCTCACTCAATAATGCAAGATCCTGATATTCACCAAGACTGAATGAGACTTATGTTTGATATTCTGAAATGCTGTTTGTATTTGAGAAATGCAACTGGTGAAAACATTCTCTTTTGTGACCACTCTTGGTACAGTTCATCCAGCGACGATCTGTTGAACAGGGTACTCACACAGCACAATGCAGAGGTGAAAACCGATTGCCAGAAAACTTTTTGAAATGGTCATGCTCCAGGAGAATCTCTACACACCCATCGTGACCTGAAAGAGCAGGAGAAGAACATCATCAAATGTTGCAAAAACATTTCTGACATTTTGTTGTTGCGAGTCACCATCAGTTTCGTGCAAACAAGACTTCAGTCATCCCCACATTTTGAGAAACAGCAGACATCTGACTCTCCCTGATAAAAATCCTACGTTCATTCTTTAATTATTAATAATAATAATATTGCACATTTATTATGTGAGCAGTCCTACCAAAACAAAGGCTTAATGGCCACTGGCACTGAAAACAGACACTGCACAAGTAGTAACTTGTTTTTTTACATCCAGTCAACCAGGACGGTTATATCAGCGTTAAAGAAGTATAATTATAAACCTTGATAATAATAATAACTGTTGCTACTCTTTAATATGAGAACAAAGAAAAGAAAGGAGTGAAGATTAAAGGTAAAGACAACACATGCACACAACACAGGTACCTGTCAAGTAAAGATTAAAGGTAAAGACAACACATGTACCAGTCAATCTCATGGGGTACGTACCATTGTAACAGGCAAAGTGCATAGGTGTGTACCCTTTGACATCTTCCAAGTTCTCAGGAGGTCCAGCCTGCAACAATGGCGCAGGTCAGCAGTCAGGAAATGCACAGTAACTTGTGGCAACAGCAGGACCACAGTAGAATGTACAGGATAGTATGCTTGTTCCTCGCATTTAAAACTGGACACCAAACAGGGGACTACCTGTCTATAATGTTACATTTTGGATGTGATGCTGTTTTGCTGCATGTAGGAAAGAAGACACAAACGTTAAATCTCTGCCCTGCAAGTTATTATTCTCACAATGTTCTTCACCTCAAGCAAGACTTTGGGTGTTATCTCAAATGTCATTATTTCAGGTCAGATTTTTGTTTGAACCATTTTTGCAGTCTTGCCTTGAAAGTGTTTGTTGTCTCAGCTGTGAACGGGTTAACCTCTGATCTGGTTTCCAATACTAGTTTCCTAGGTGCTTTGTGTCCACCCCCCCCCCCCCCCCCCCCCCCCCCCCCCCCCCCCATCCCCGCAAGGGCCAAAGGAGCTACAGTCTGACCCAGTTTTGTCAGTGTGACCTGGTTTGGTTTTGCCAGTGCACGTGACCCAGTTTGGTCTGCCAGTGACCTAGTTTTGTTTTGCCAGAATGGATCTCAGAACTGCTCTGCAAGCATGAGACCGTTTTGCTTGGGTAGTTTGGTCTGCCAGTGTGACCCAGTTTTGTTTTACCAGAATGGGTGATTTGGAACTGCTCTGCAGGCATGTGACCCAGATTTGTTCTGCCAGTGTGTGCCCCACTTTTGTCCTGTTAGAGTGTGTGACTCACTTTTGTCCTGTGAACTGGACACTGGCACCAGAGAGAGCATGGGCAAGTTACTGAATATTAAGCCAGAGCATATGTCGCAGTTTTGGCATGTCAACAGGACACAGGTTTTGCAAAAAGAAAGCTGCTGAGAGAACCAGAGTGCATACCATAATCATTGAGCCAAAGAGGCCGATGTGACCACACATAGCGGCCATGTGAAGCGGTGTTCGCCCACGATTGTCTCTCAAGGCCACGTCAGCACCGTGGTGAATGAGAGCATCTACGCATTCCTCATGGCCGTTAGCAGCCTGCACAGATAACAAGCGGGAATGAATCAAACAACATACGCCACATGAACAACAATAACCATACATAGAATTTACAGCATGCTTTCAGTGACTCAAAGTGTTTTTAAACGTAATTACACAAATACACCAAAGTATGTAACACAAAAGACTTACACAGAAATAGCCCAATGCCAGGCATGATTCAAAATGTACACATTTGTATCATTATTTTATGCCACCCAAAACCAGTAAACCCCCTAGTTTAGTTGCACACAGAATGGAAAAAAGAGGGGACAGGATACAGCACGCCACTTTAAACCCTAATGCTTACAATTTGTCTTCCCCTTCAGTGATCATTACTGTAAAGGGAATGTATGTAATCCAGTCTTGTTCTGAGATGCTGAATGAAGGCGTTAAAACACTGCTGACATGTACCTCTGATGTCAAAATTATGCCGCAGTGCTGCTTTTCCCCACTGCTGTTAGCTCCACTCACCGCTCTATGCAGAGCTGTTCTGCCATCTGTGTCTCTGGCGTTGACCATAGCACCATTGCGAATGAGGAAAACTGAACTGTCTATGTGTCCATTCTCCACCGCCATCATCAGTGGAGTTCTGGGGAGAGACGTGAAAGACGGAAACCATGTAACTGGCCATTTTCTACTGCCATCAGAAGCGCTAGAAAGAAAAGCCATGTAAAAATAAGGGGAAACGCTGTCTGTGTGATACAGACAACCAACATCATTGATGGATTTGTGGGAAAATGGAACTTGGGAGAGAGATAGGTCTTAAAGGAAACAAAATCTGACACAGTTATCCTCTGCCACCATCATCAGTGAGCTTGTGTAAAAAAAAAGAGGGAAAAAAAGAAGGAAAATCAAGCTGCACAGTTGAACCACCAATGATCCCCCCCCTCCAATCAACAAAAAGCTGTTTTAATCATAAAAAGGGGTCTTTGGTGCATAGGGGTTCATCAAACTGGATACCCAGATAGGAAGTAGGAAAGGAGATCTTAAGAGAAGGGTGGTCTCTGAAAGTCATGCATGTGGTATTTTCATGAAGTGTTCCATGATCGCCGATGGAGATCAGGATGAGGAGGGAAAAAATAGGTGGAAAAGAGGATGCATCCTGGGTTTTAACTCTGGATACCTAAACCACTGTTGGGGTATAGCTTAACGCCTCCAACTCTGGATACCCAAGCTTCTGCTGCATCTGGGGTATAGCTTAACGCCTCCAACTCTGGATACCTAAGCCACTGTTGGGGTACAGATTGATGGCTCCAACTCCTGGTACCTTAGCCACTGCTGGGGTAGAGTCTAGCTGGTTGCACTGAAATTCAAGTACCATTCTGACCCAAGGTGAAGAAGAGAGCTCACCTGTCATGTGCATCTGTGCAGTCGACAATGTTGCCATCCTCTGCAGTTTCCAGCAGGAAATGAAGACACTTGGTGTGGCCATTCATGGCTGAAAACACGCACACACAGACAGTTATTCTTTTAGCATACTGAAAGATGACAATTAATTTTATAAATTGCATCACTGTATCATGTTAAACAAATTAATAAAATGTGATAGTCTAAAAGTAAGACAGAAGTTCAGTTAGAAAAAGCCACAACAAAAAAAGCAAATCCATATCTAATAGTGTGTGGTTGGTGTCCTTGATAACGGAATCACTTGATAATCACTGCATAATCTCTACTGATCATGTGGAGGCCCACCTCTTTGGAATAAACACCCCAGACGTATCATTTTTACACCAGAAGCAATAACAGTCCAGTATCATTAAGCATCTTTCATACTCGCAGATTTGTGTGTGTGTGTATGTGTTTGTGTGTGTGTGTGTGTGTGTGTGTGTGTGTGTGTGTGTGTGTGTGTGTGTGTGTGTGTGGTGTGTGTGTGCGCGTGTGTTTTCAGACATGTATGTATGTTAAAATTGTGTTTATACTTGACCAGTTGATTGCATGAAACACCCTTTTAGGCCTATTTTTAGCACCATGTGAAAATATTAATGCAAAGATGTCAACAGAAGTAAGTGTCAGAACATAACTTTTTGTGTACATCTTTTCTCAGTATAGTCATATTACCTGCACCCTAAGTCAAGTTCAGCTCAAGACTGACAGTGACATCCTGACTGCAGAAAACACTGAAGATGTGATGTCTTCTCAGTTACATGTCCAGCTCAAGTTTCCAAGAGCATATATATACTCAAGCTATGATGTAAATGAATCAGCTACAGAAAATCTACACAGCATTTTGATGCAATTCACTGTTAACACTGTGCTTCATTATTCAGTCTTTTTCAGTGAAACAGTGTATTTCATTATTTAGTCTATTTTTGTCAGACGGAATATTTTTCATTACCAGTTCCTGCCTCAGTGCCTCTAAACCTGGACCCTCTGACTCATGCAATATGACTTAATTACTGCATCCCCTTCTCCTACAACCCACACAGCCTCAAGAAGAAGAAAACAACAGACATCATCACATGAAATAAATTCATCCCACAACACCATGAACACGCAAGGTTTTCTGTGGAAGTTTTTTATGCACTGTATATATTTCATTCAGTCATTCAACATGCTTCTGTCACACTGCAAAGTCTGACCTGCTGCATGGAGAGGAGTTCTGCGGTTGACATCATCGTGAGTGATTATCTTGGCTCCTTGAAGTAGCAAGGATTCTACGCAGTCTGCATTACCTCGAAAACAGGCCAAATCCAGCATTGTTCGACCTGCAAATGAGGTTACCATGGATCACAATTCTGGTCCTTTTTCACAAGCTGATGACAGTGTCCAACTGTTTTTCTGCATCTAAATAAAAATGCACCAGAGTAATCATAAGAGAAGGTTCACCACTTACCACATGCAAAGTATTAAAGAAAACTGCAATGTTTAAGTTGCTGGCACATGAAGCTGGTAGGCCAGACAGCCATACACTGATCACTGTCCGGATTCACATTTATTTCATGCAAATCAAAACTGCTAATTTTGAGTAAAATTTAGTGAGTAAAATTTGAGCTAAAAACTATAAAGGACAGCCGCATGCTTTCACAGAGAACAGCATTTTCTTTATTACACACCTTTGTATTGCAAATGGTTTCCCAAAAGGTACCCCCCCCAATCTTTTTCTTCTCTTTCAAAGTGTCTAACCATTCGATCCAACAGATCTTGAGCAGATACAAGTTCTGTTGATTCCACTGACTGGACACAATGCAAGAGATTTAATGGAATCAGATTTTGGTTGGGCGTGACAAAATAGATGATAAGAAAAAAGAAAAAAAGGACATATTTCCATATTTTGATATGATAATACCACGGCACAAAACAGTCCCGCACAATCTGCCATAACACATCATTAAGTAGGACTTTGCAGGCTTCTGCCCCCCCCCCCCCCCCCCCCACCCAAAAAAGAAAAGAAAAAGCTTTTCATGATCCCTGGTTTCATATAGCTTCTGGTATAGATAGCTCACTGATTGTCTGTAAAACAGAAAGACAGCCAACCTTGAACAGCAAAAGCATAAAAGGAAGGAGAGTAGTGAACAATGTTTTTGTACAATTTCTACTATTACACAGATAGCTCTTCAACGACTGTCTGTAAAACAGAATGGCAAAAGCACAAGATGAAGGAGAGATGTGAACGCACCATTGACGTCCTTCACATCAAGGTTCATCATGTACCCCAGGAGTACATGCAGAGCTTCGTTGTGACCGTTGTATGCCTGCAACAGAACATGTAGAGCTTCCATGTGACCGTTGTACGCCTGCAACATAACATACCACATGTTGATAGATCATGCAGAAACCTCCACAGGAGTGGCCCAGGAGTTTCAGAAGTTCCCTGACCAAAAGCTGAGCAGTGCAGTATGGGTGCACTTTCTGGTCTGGCAGGGAGACCAGACATTTACAGCAGTCAGAATAACGAGGTAGTTTTGGTCTAAGCCTTCTGGGACTCTTGAGCGCTTGGTCTCCAAAACATCAAAAGCAGTCTTCAAGTTGAACAGAGGTGGTCCTCTGAAGGGACGGGTCTTTGGGGTTCTGCTGCACTGACAAGCTGAGTTCAATGACTGTACGACATGGTATGCTTAACTATGGGTTATCATCACTGTGAAGTTTGAGTAATTGCATTCACATCACAGCATCTTAGAAAATCATTCATGTGAAATGTCAAAATGTCTGCCACGGCTGATATAAATAACATGATCACTGCATACAAAGGGTCGGTAACAGAATAAGCTAGCAAAAGTCTGCCATGTAATTCAGACACTGCTGGCTCTTCCCTATGGAAGTAAGCCAGATTGGCTTTGGGAAACCTTTCTAACTGGGTCTGGGACAAGCATTGACAAAAAACAGGTACATACCGCCAGATGACCCGGAGAATAGGGCGCTCCACCTCTCAGCAAGTCAGTTGCAGCTGCGTCCAACAACTGAAAACACCCACAAAATTTAATGCAGGGTTGATGGCTCATTGATCTTCGGATAATAAAATGACTAAGTATATACAATGCAACTTTCAAAGCTGGATTTCACATCAGAGATTTTTCACAGGAACAGTCCAACAAAACCACACCTGCAAACAGCATTCATGTTGCTAAATATTTCTATAATTTTTAACTTTTAATGAACAAAAGGAAAAGGTGCATTAACTTAGCCCCAGAAAACAGATGGCAATTCATTCAAATAGCATTTGAAGGCCTTCAGTCATTTTCTCAGGAGACTAATCAACTGCACCCATAATGAAACTGTCCACCTACGCCCGAGCACCATATCCACGAGTACTTTGTTAAGAATGATACATTTACAGACCAAGGAAACAGAAGGAGCTAGAACACTCCCCAAAACAAGCAGGGAAAGCCAAATTAAGCAAAAGAGAGCTCACCATTTCTAGAGCCAGCCTGTGCCCTTTGAGAGCAGCATAATGAACTGCGTTGTAACCTTCGTTGTCACGGATACCAGGTCGAGCATCTTGATGCAGCAGCAGCTCCACCACTCTGTGCAGAAGCATTAAACAATCCCATTAGCTCCCAATAACCCTGTTTCTTTCATAATATATCAACAAAACTGTTAGCTACAAGTAACCCACAGTCTCTTTCAATTTCTCAGTATTAGTCATTAAAACAATGTATGTTACATATCAGTGTTTGTCACAACAAAATATGTTTAAACTTGATAAGAACTTACGAGATTCTTTTTCTTGTTTCACCTTTCCGACACGGCTGTGACCTTGAAATTAAAGTCATCAAAATTAGTATAAAGTGAAAAGCTCAGCAGAGTGAACCCTTGTGCAAAGTCTGCCAGATCTTACTTAAACTGTGTCCAAGAAAAGGTGAATATTAATTTTTTTGTTTCAAACCCATCATAACCAAGCCAGATTGTGTCCAGCAAGACTGGGTACGTGCATACAAAAGCCTTGTCAGACTTCAGTTTTGCACAAAAACGAAAAATATGTTCCCTGTGAGCCAGAGATGAAAAAGTTGGGAAGAAGAGGAGGGGAGAGCAGAGTGGGAGTCAACAGGAGCTCTGCAACAAAAGCAAAAGAACATGAGATGCCATAAACATCTGACAACTTACTTTGCATCCACATCGGCTGCTGCAGCATAGTGCAGGGCTGTGCAGCCATGGCGATCTGTCAAGTTGACGTTGGAACCCACGTTGACCAGAATGTGAACACACTGTTGGTGCACGTTAGCTGCTGCATAATGCAGAGGGATCCTGCAAAATCATATTAGCTGCTATCATCAAAGCAACAGTACTGAAAACAAGAAAAGAACCACCATCCTCAAACAGCAGGAAATCCACAGCACTTTGAAGAGTAAAAAAAACCTGAAGGGGACCCATAGCGCGCAATTGTCCTCTCTCATGTCAAATAATGTAACCAGAGACATACTGTTACTGTGGTTAGCAAGAGACAACTTTGCAACAGAAAAAATTCAGCTGGGTTGTGAAAAGGCAGCAGCTGGTTGTGAAACACAAGCTGACAGACACCAAACAGAATGGTGACTAGACTTTTTTCTTCTGGCACTTGCACAAGATGGGCCAAGCAGCATAAGTAAACATGCTTCTTGGAACCAGAAGACTACTTACAAGTGGGTCAACCAGAAGACTATTTACTCCCAAGTGGGTTAACCAGAAGACTATTTACTCCCAAGTGGGTTAACCAGAAGACTATTTACTCCCAAGTGGGACAACCAGAAGACTACTTACCTTCAGGGTGACTATTCACTAAATAACATAGGGGGTGCAGGACAAAATAGAAAAAAGAAAAGAAAAAAAAGTCCAATACAGGCTATATAGACCCACCTTTTGGCATTAGTCATATATATATATATATATATATATGCATACAATGTGTCAAGGTGCATATCAAAGGATGATAATGCCGCTGTATGGTGGACAACCTGAATCTAGAATACATTCCCCCCAGTTTCTCTCTGAACTCCATTATTTGTCAAGTACATATACCTGGTAACTGGACTTAATCGTTTTGTTTAATACATTCCTCAACTGCCGTTGCTTGGAAGTTGAAGGGATTGCCAAGTGAGACCCCTGCACATGTGCAAAAACCCTATAAATTATTTCAGGCAGCAGAATTCCATCTTCAGAGGGGTAAAACTTCTGCAGCAAAAGGTCAACGTACCTGCCCTCAGCATCCTGAAGGTTGATGTCTCCTCCTTCTGTCAGCAAGTACTCCACGCACTCCACCTTCCTGCAACCATCATGCACCGTGTCACACACATGCCATCAACACCCCGCTCACAAAGCAATGGGACAACACTGCACCAGGTCAACACTGTAGTGCACACAAAGCAGAAGCATGGAGTCACAAACACTAGAATCACCTGGAACGAACACTGCAGGCCCACTACGCATGGCAAACAGCACAACACACTGCCACGAAGTGCCGCAGGAAGGAATGCTGCAGGCCCACTACGCATGGCAAACAGCACAACACACTGCCACAAAGTGCCAGCAGGAAGGAACGCTGCAGGCCCACTATGCATGGCAAACACAGCACAACGCACTGCCACAAAGTGCCAGCTAGAACAGAACAGACCACACCAGGACTGGCACTACAAGTCACAATGGCTCCTTCTTCCCCCAAAACCACCACTGCTATTTTGCTGATCAGTACAATTGTCTTCTATGAAATGCAGCTCTGTCTTGTCTTATTCAGCTGTGCATGTGTGCATCTGCTTGACAACATAGGCCAAATTCCCCCTCCCCCTCCCAATTTCAACTTCAAAGGCCATGGATGTAATACACGCTTCCTTTAACTCACTGATAACTTGTTTATTTGAAGTAAACTAACATTATACAATTATGTGCATGTGTAAACGAGTGTGTGTGTGTGTGTGTGCGCGCGCATGTTTTTTTTTTGGGGGGGGGAGGGGTAAGTTGGGGGGGAAATGTAGGGCACAGGTGGTGGGTGTGGAGTGGGGGGTGGTATGTGTGGGTTGTGAGTGGAAATGTAGATCAGAGGTGGTGGGTGTGAAGGTGGGGGTGAAGAATGGTAAGTCTGGGTGGAAAGGTAGAGCATGGGTGATGGGTGTGGACAAGTGGTGGAAAGGTGTTAAGCAGTGGAATGAGACCTTGGGGTGGAAGGGTTGTTAGTCTGGGTGGAAAGGTAGAGCATGGGTGGTGGATGTGGAGCAGTGGTGGAAAAGTGTTAAGCAGTGGAATGAGACCTTGGGGTGGAAGGGTTGTTAGTCTGGGTGGAAAGGTAGAGCATGGGTGGTGGATGTGGAGTGGGGGTGGGAGGGTTGAAAGTCTGAATGGAAAGGTTGGGCATGGGTGATAGGTGTGGAATGGAGGCAGAAAGGTAGTAAGTCTGGCTGTAGAGTATTTGCAACGGGAGTGGAGTGTATCCTACCCATAATATGCTTGTCAAAAAAAAGTTGCAGTGCTTTGATGGATGGAGAATTTACAACCAGGTATAAAGAGACATCATGGGCACTCATAATGTTATGCATAAAACACTGACTTTGTTTTCAGCAGTGGAATGAAACCAGACACCACTACCCTTCTGCTTCCACATGTGCTCAACATTCTACAACTGTACAACTACAAGCAGTACTATTCTGATCAGAAAAATGGCAATGTAAGGTTCAGCTGCAGATAAAAATGAATCAACTAGAGAGAGAGAGAGAGAGAGAGAGAGAGAGAGAGAGAGAGAGAGAGAGAGAGAGAGAGAGAGATACACATAGTGTATACATGAATAACTACATGGTTTCATACATACTGCAAGAGAAATTTATTACTATCAACAAACACTTGTATTATGTAAGATATTTGCAACAGGGAGGGTTAGGGGTGGGTGAGGAGATACGTACTATAAAAAACAATATTTTTGTTCATGCTGCTTTAAATCTGGCAGAATGGACTAAGTTGTTTAACTTTTTCATAGAAATCTGAAAGACTGGTGCATAGTTGAAAGAAACTACACACTGCAACAAATAAATATGCTAATATGGACTGGCTTCCATACAAAGACTCGTTAATGTAGAGAAATGTAGAATACAGTTCTATAGTACTTTAGCTGGGTTGTTCTACAAAGCTGTGAACCAGTAACTACCACTGAGGGTGGCCCATATCAAACAAATATTTTGAATTAGTCTTTCACTGTAATGTCTACCTTTCACTTGTATACTGATGTGAGATACATTAAAAACAACACTGAATGACTGTGCTGAGTTATAAGTGGATGGATATGAAAATTGATTTGAAAATAATGGCTTTTCTTTGTTACATTTTTTGCATGTCAGTAATTGTCACAAGATTTAAAGTACCTTCCGACTGTGAACAAAGTTGATTTGAAACATATATAACATTGATGTTATTTCCATGTTGGACAGATGATTTAGCCTTAAAAAAAGCCAAAATTAGAATATAATACCATAGTTCAAATGTAATGACACAAATACCAGGTTAGCCCTTCCTTTTTAAAAATTTCTGTCCATTTCGTTCTTTCTCACCCTAACACAATGCACAGCATTTTATTATATCCATACTGTAGTGCACATGTATATAATGTCATAAACAAAACATAAAAAGAAGAAGAAAAGTAACAAAAAGGTGTTTAACCATTTCTGCCTTTCATTTGACACCAGTCGAATTAATCACAACTGAAGACACAGTCTTTATACTAAGAGAATTACTGTGCTTGAACTTTGTTAGAGTTGTTTTGCTTCCTAACTAATGTAATATTAATATCAAATTTGATTGAACATAGTTTTTAACACTAAGGGAAATAACCTGACAGCAACAGAAGTATACAAACATAAAAACAAAGCAAAACAAATGCCTTTTCAATTTGTGGTAAAAGAAACACTAAAACTGCTCACATCTGACATGACTATCAAGCCAGTAAGTACTGGATATGGCACTACCACAGCATTGAAAGAAATGCGGAATGAATCATGCCACATGGAGAGTGTGAACAGTGTACAGGTAGCATGAGGAAAAAAGACAAAAGCCTACAAATGAAAGGCTAGCAAAATAATGTTCAAGAACCTACGGACAAGACAAACAAAGGGGGAAACCTAGATTTTAGAGTAAAATTCAAAGACAAGGCCAGACAACAGAACCATTGTTTAAACTGTTAAAATCCAAAGAAAAAGTACCATCAAAATTGAAAAGAAAGAAGGAAGAAAAACCTTAGGCCAAACCATCTGAAGAGATTGCACAGGTTTATATCAGGTTATGAAATACAACAAAGGATAAGAATTTACTTTGTTTTAATGTATCTAAGTAAGACTGCAGTGCAACTATTAATTTCAAATGTTTGCTCTGATTAGTAACTGATGTGTTAAAACACAGCAATAGAGACTGAGTTCACAAATATTAATTTACCACAAGACAAAATGCAAGGTACATCTCATTAGGAAACATCCTGAACATGATGTCAAGGATAACAGAACAAAAGCAAATATTTCTAAACAGGATCAAATGCGTTTAAATTTCCTCTCAGAATGGTTTAAGAAACAAAAGCACAATTTCTGGAAATACACTTGTTCACAGCAACATCCATCAAAATATTAAAACCAAAAATAATCCACATCAATGAAATAAGTCTTGTTACAACTCACAATTTCACAACTGAGCAGACCTGTTGTATTTGTGACATGCACTCACTCTTTCTCCACTTTCTCTCTATTTTGCCTAGGGGCTATGAGCCTGAAGAGGTGTGCTATTTTTATTTTGTCTGGAACTCCATCTTAACCTTTCTTTCTCTTAAAGGGCCCCTGAACACTGATTTTGACTGATTTTAGCTTCAGATCTCCTCTTTGATATAGTCCACTGACTAAATATTTTCACACAGTAAATACAGGTATATATCCTGTGCCTCAGTAATAATTTCATATTTTTCAAGTGTCTTAAATGCTTATGATCGCAAAACAAGACCAATATGTCACAGCAGAATGGGCAAGGGAAATAACCGCTGTAGCTGCATGACTGTGCGTTTTGGCCGAGAGTTTACTTGGAGCCGTAAAGTCAAAGGCTAATCGTGACGTCATGATAAGACTTGACTGCCATTGGCATTGTTGCTTCTACAGTTTCAGTGCCCAAAACTCAAGACAAATTTGCGGAAAAAGTTGGAAATGGCAACTGGAATACAGCCATTCCAGTACGAGCCAGCTGTGGATATCAATTTTGGCACTGACTGGGAGAGTTCAAGTGACGAAGAAGTGTCATGAGAATAGAGGTGGTTATATGCTTGTGTTTATTGTATATTGTGATGTGTGTGATACTACGTGTTGTTGAGTATTTCTTAAGTGTTAATCTTTTACATATGTACACAACCTTTGTGGCTTTATGTGTGGCACCACATTTTCCTTTGAATGAATAAAGAAGTTCTTGTCTTGACATAAGAGCACAGAAGCAAAAATAACTGTGCCAACGACAAACAGATGGAGAGCCAAACTAACCATAACTAACCCCTCACTACCCCGGCCTCCACCTAGAAATACAATGGCTGCAGACTGATAAAGCAAATCGCTAATCAGGACTACCGATGACACAGCATTGGGATGTAAACAAATACAGACGAAAACAGAAGTTCAAAATGGCTGCCCTAATCAGGTAAGCTAACAGCGGGTATGAATTGGCCAATAAGCCAAAGATAAAAAAGAAAGACATATGGTGGAAGAGAAGAGAGAGAAAACAAAACAGTGACAACAACAACAAACAAACACTTTCTGAAAAGAAAGAGGAGGCAGGAAATGTCAGCTAGCAACGTGACAAAGGCTGGATACATGTAATCCGTGTACACGATACAACCCACTTAGCAGTGACAACAACACTGCGGGGCAGCAGATGCTCACAAGACTACCCCCTGCACTCATACATCATAAATGAACGCTATATCCTGAGAAACAAAAGGGCAAGCAAAGAGAAAAAACAGTCAATGGCAAGAACCGGTCACTAGCCCAACCCCAAACCCAGGGAGGCCACGAAATTGCTAGTCTACTGAACTAGAATGAACAAAACTTTTTCATCTTTACGTATGATGAAACAAACACGGATAAATTGGGAAAATAAAACAAAACACCCAATAAAAGGCAGGCTCCCTGATGAGGTCTAGCCTGTTGTGAAAGCTAGAGTCAACACAACGAAAAAGACCGAAATGCCACGCACTTAACACTGATAACAGGGCTTGAGAAAGATGGAATGACAAGGGGGAAATAAACAAAGGCCCATGGTGCAACTACATTTGAGGAAATTTGTCCAAGTCGGTTACCCTGTGTACATGTATTTGAGCCCAAACTGAATGCTCAGCAGGGTGTGATCTGTGATGCCTTTTTTTCGAAATGCTTTGAGCAGAGCACATTGTGGTGTTTTGGTTCCCACTTCTTTGTGGCTAGGTCCCATCAATTCATTGCCATTTGCCACTGTCGTTTTCTGGCTTCATTTTTTTTTTTTTTAAAGGATAAACATGGAAAGAAAACTCCTTTGTCAACTTTTCACTGCAACCAACTGCAGCACACTTGCTTGGCATGCTTTAAAACTGATTTGCCAGAATGCTTTTGATTGAATTTTGTTCAAATTGTTACTGAGCCATGCGGGTCAGTTGTCTTGTCGTGACGTCATGGAGGTCACGTGACCAAACCCGGGATTTTCAGCTGCAGACGACATAGCTGCTCGAAGTGTCGTGTTTGTTTTCATTCAAATCAATATTTTTAAGTACCTCAGGAAAATGTCAATCTATCAAATGAACAGCATGTATGTTAACCTTTATTTTTATAGTACAATGTAAGTGATATCTGACTTAAAATCAATGTTCAGGGTCCCTTTAAGAACTATACGGCCTTTGTTTTATCATGAACTCCATCTTCTCCTCTCCATTTTTATTAAGGGTTATGAGCCTGAAGAAGTGTGCAATTTTTATTTTGTCTGGAACTCCATCTTCACCTTTTTTCTTTTCTTTTTTCATGGGCTAAAAACTATACCACCTTTATTTTGTCATGAACAACATCTTCTATTTTTTTCCTGGGGGCTATGAGCCTGAAGAAATGTGTACCTGGCAATCCTGATTTTGTCTGGAACTCTATCTTTGCCTTTCTTGCTCTTTTTTTTTGTTTTTTTGTATGGGCTATGAGCCTGAAGAACTATACCAACTTAACTTTGTCATGAACTACATCTTCCCCTTTATCTCTCTGTCCTGGAGCTATGAGCCCAAAGAACTCTTTATATTTTGTCCGGAACTCCATGTCTTTATTAAACACAAAAACCTGCATTTTGTTATAAACTCTCTCCTTTTGTTTCTATTTTCCCCTGGGATATGAAAAACTCTACAATCTTTACTGTATCACGAACTCATCTTCCCCTTTCTCACTGCATTACCACTGTGCTTTGAGCCCAAGAACTTGCCAGTGTTTATTTTGCCATAGGCCATGAGCCTCAAGATCTCTCAAATTTTATTCTGTCATGGGATGTTATTATTAATTTGCAGAACTCAACTATCAGCATATCACCATGGGCTGCAAGTCTGAAGGCATCAATGTTGTTTTACGGCAGACTACAAACCTGCAACCTTCAATTAATCATGGGCTAGGACCCTCAACAATTCAACACATAGCTTGCCATAGTCTATGAATCTGAAGAACTCAGCAAACTGTATTTAACTGTGTATAAGCCCAAAGAACTTCGGCACAGTTTTTTGTGTGTTTCTTTTTATAACCACAGCACGGGTTTTGAGCTAAGAATTTAGCAAACAGGCATGAGAACTGCTTCAAAGGAAAAACTCTGAAAGATCAAAATATGCAATCTGAGGCTATCCTGGGGTCATTTTTATGGAAATAAAGATAACTGTGGCATCACAAAACCACAGTTGTGCATGTTGGACCACGTATTTTTATCCCTCCCTCCCTTTCTCCCCTAGAAACAAAGCATCTGTCCCCAAAGAAGAGAAACAGACACAAAGTATTTTACTTTGCAGAGTCCAGCATGATTTCTCTCTGGAAACAAAACAAAACAAAAAACTGACAATTTGTCTCATTTCCATTCAGCCTGACTGCTGTGTTGACATCTTATGAACACCATGTCTGTTGTTTACTTGGAGACCTAAACCTTTTCGTCTGTGTAGAAAGTTACTAGCAGGTGTACACAAGACTGACACATACCAAAAGTCTGCGTCCTAACAATACAACAACACAGGTTTTGGATGCTTCACTTGATACATTTTGGTAAGCATAAAACTGGCTTTTTAAAACTACAGCTGCATTGCACAAACAGTCCTACTCCCCCCCCCCCCCCCCCCCCCAGTAACCCCTCCCCACACAGTGAACAACAACAACAACAAAAAAACAATATTCCACATTAGCAGTAGCACTGAAATCATTTAAACCACTGTTGTATGTGGAGTTTGTTACCATTACTACCCACAGTTGACACCCATTCCACAAATTACTGTCTAAACAACAGGTATGCTATCGCTAAGCTTGGCCATCACAAAAAAAAAAAAAAAAAAGGAAAAAAAGAGGAAGGGTCAATAAAGCAGTCAAATGAAAACATTTTTTTTTAACATTTCTTTTTTTACATAGAACATTTGGAAAACTAACAATGACGTGCAAGACTTAAGGGTTTCCTTTTTTCCTCTTCCTATACCACTTTACCTTTCAATGATATGGTTGCGCTCTCCGTTAATGACAACTGCTAAAGCCTGAATTTCCTGGTCAGATAAGGAACATCCAGAAATATTCCCACAAACACTGCAAAAGACCAGAACTCAAACAATGGCTTCACACTCAGTGGTTGGTTGGGAAGGGAAAAAAAAGAGGAGGAGCTGTAGCACGTCATGTTAAACATCCTCCATGTCAACCCTTTCTTCAGTTTCCCAACCCACCGTATCATCAATTCACATTGCCAGCAAACCTCCCAGCCCTCTCTAAGCTGTTTTCTGCTTGCTTCTACAGCAAAACAAGCAACGAGCAACTAACCTAGAGGTAGCATCTTCAGGCCAAAAAAACTATTTAATTTTAAGCGAAAGCTCAGTTGACCACCATCATCAAAGTGAACCAGGCCTTTAGTTTCTGTGCAAACTTCAAGCATTTGTTCACTTAAAGAACATTTTTTGTTATAGAAATACACGAAGCTTGGGAGGGCTGACAGGTTGCCCTCAACATGTTTATTTTTGATCAAGACATTCTCTCCTCCATTCACACACATGCACAAATCATGCCCACTGCTACTTTTCTAGCGATACTAAGTTCTCTTATCCTTGACACTGCATATCTCACCATACATACTTACTCCAAATCAATTAGATCAGTTCAGAATGAGAGAGAGAGAAAAAAAACAATTGCAAAAAAATCAGCTGTTTAATCAATTAATGGAAATGTGAGAGGTTAGAGTAGTTATGGAGAGAACGGTATACTCTAATGATTACAAAAACACAACAAAAAACTGACACAAACTGACTATCACCTTCAAATGTGTAATTAAAAGATGGGGTAACTTGTTAATGATTCTATAAAGTGAGCAGTGACACAGCAGTGACCAGAACTGTACACACTCAATAAATCAGATTCAGAAGCAAAATTTTACTGGGGTAGAGATAAACCACACATCTGTCAAATACCATAATCACTCTCATTTTGATAGCAACTCCAAGGATTTCAGTACCAACATAAATAAGAGAAACTGGATTCATATCCAAGTATGGTTACTTCACACTGCAACAGAAACAGTGATAACCCTCATTACAGGGCTAGTAAAACTCATGATCAGATGTTACTGTTGAACATGTAACTATCAAAGCCATCACAAATCCTCGGATTCGCTAACCAACTCATGACTGATTAGAGTACCTTTCTCGGTGAGAATTCCAAAAAGTAACCCAACCGAAAGTTCTTCAAAGCCACTGTGGAAACACAAGGCATGATGGGAAGACTCACCCGCTGCAGGCAGCCCCATGAAGGCATGTGCGGCCAAAGTCGTCCGGTATATTGATATCAATGGCTGGCATGGCAGCACGCAACTTCCTAACGCAGTCCACATAACCATTAAGCGCAGCTGCGTGGATAGGTAGCATACCTGCATAGCCTCGTCTGAAATAAGGCAGGAATAGTTTGTGCTGGTATTCAGGGTACACCATGCATTGTCAAGAAACGTATCAAAATGAATTTGAAAACCTTCAAATTATGCTGTTAACGATCATGTAAAGAAACACAGTTTTCCTATGGAATGGCCGTTCACTTTTGTTTCTCCTCTTCTTGTATTTTGCACAAACATAAAACAAATCAGATTCACCCACACACTCACCCACAGAGATGACTGTTGTGACTTTTTTTATATCACTGAATAGTAGTTCCCAACCAATGTTCAGTAAGTTTTTACCAATGTTACCAAGCTCTTGGCAGAAGCATTACTGGTGTGGGATCAGCAGGAAGATCAAAGAGAATCTGACTATTCAACATGTCCAAACACATAAAAGGTTCAAAAGAACACTATTTATTAGGACAAGACAAAACCAGCAAAGTTTGGGGGAAATCCCTTCTGTCAAGCTACAAAATGACAATTAAAAGCGAAATGGTCAAAAATGATGAAAAATGAAGTGAAAAGTTAAACCACTTATCTGTTTTTGGTTGAGCTATGTTGTTTTTCTGTCCAGTGTTTGGAAGAATGTTGGCATGACAATTTGTTTTATGTGTTTGGATCTTGTTTTAGAATGCTAGCAGTCACTGTTGTTTCAGATTTTTCTCTCTCAATATGTCAATGGTAATCTTACAAAGAATCAGATCCAACAAGCCTGAACAAAACAATGAAATGTCCGGGAGGAAAAACCAGCCTACTGCATGGGGTCTGCTCCTTTATCCAGGAGTGTGGAGATAAGCAGTTCATGTCCATAGCGAGCAGCCACATGCAGTGCGGTGTTGCCCAGGCGATCAGTAGCATTGATAAGGCACCCTGCAAAATACAATGCTTACAGTCTGGCATTCATGTTTCCAAGCCTTGTAATGATCACAGCACAGTTCCACAAAGTACCAACCACAACCTTAGTTGCAGCATATGCATGTATATTATATACAACTACAAGCCTTCTGCCACTGAGTGCTATCAGTGGTGAACTGTGTTGCTTGTGTATGTTAGGCCAGCTGTGATCTTCAATGGCATTTTTGCACAATAACATCTGAGCCATGGCGGATCCAAGCACAATGTATACTGACAAACCCAGCTTACAAATTAAAGTATGCAAAATCAAGAGATTGCTGTAAAACAGAAAGCTCTGTCTGAAATGTTCATTGTAATTTCCTATACATGTGTGACAATTATATTGACTTTTATGACCCTATCCATTGCAATTCTTTTTTAAAAGGCTATGATCCACTTTCCATAAGTCATATCAATACATGCTGTGCCATCAGCTGCTATGGGAAGCCACAGACTGTGATGTCACCATGGAGCAACTGATCATGTAATGTAGGTTTTAAACTTGCTCTATTCTCATCTGATTCTGATCTGACACAAACAGTCAAAAGCCCATGAAATGAATAGGCATTCTTGGTAAGCTGAGCCTGCTACCAGTATGGACTGTATCTATCTACTCAACTGAGACCACAATTTTAATGCAATAATAACCATTGTGTATTTTTCTTCATGTCATCAGTGTCATCTCATGAATGGTGTTGTATCAGCTTCTGTTCTTTTGTCCTAGATGCGACCGAGTAATAATGCTACCAATACTGTGATTTCTTTATGTCTGGTGTGTCTGCCATTCAGCAGTGACATTTACCTACACAATCACCTTTCCGTCAATCAGTGCATGAATGTGTGGAATAGCATGATGCATGACATCTGTTTGGTGACAAGCTAGATCATGTAGTCCTATGACTGTGCAATGGAACGTGGATCAAAGCCTTACTACACAAACATGTCAGGATCAGCAGTATGTCACCACAGGCTACAACAGGCACTGAGACAAAATGTGGCAGACTAAATAATGAACCAATGACACAGGAGAGGGTTTAAAGATACAATCTGCGGCAAGGCACAATGTTGCATAAAAACTACATGCAGTCAACAGGGTGGTATTCTATTTCTAATTTAACTTCAACATTCATAATTCATATCAAGATCATCTCAATCATTCTGGTTGGGGGGGGGGGGGGGGGGGGGAGGAAGGAAGAAGAAGAAAAAGAGTTCACAACCATCCAGTAACTAAATAACACATACCAGTAGACTTAGAATCACATCTAAAAAATGACTGTGTTAAGAGAAAGAAATAAAGAGGAAAAACAAAATGTACAAACAAATAAACTAACATTTTCCTCCATAAGAATAAGATCAAACTTTTTTTCTTCTTCAATGGATCAGTTTACTCAGGAACAGATATGAATACTGTATGCTATGAGAGTTTATTACATTAGATATTTATATAATTTCATGCACATGCTGTAAAAGTGTAAGGTGAGGATGTTATATCTTAACTGTTCCAAAAAGAAAAAGAGAGAGAGAGAGAGAGAGAGAGAGAGAGAGAGAGAGAGAGAGAGAGAGAGAGAGAGAGAGAGCAAAACGATCTGAGTATTTGTCAAAACATGTTCCCAGGATAGTGTGTTTATGAACGATAGCAACAGCAGCACACAACTGTTATTATAACCAGTGGGTGACCAGGTGTAGACTTCAGTCCATTTTCTGAGCTCACATCTAACCACCCAAACCATCCATATCTAAACACAATACTTCATTCATCTGCCATAAGGCAAACCTGTGAGGAAGCCCTGCTTGTTAATGCCTCTTACAGTCTCAGCAGCTACCACACTGAACACCACCAAGGCCATTAGCAAAGACTCTGACTGTCTGACAGAAAATATCTGACATTAGAAACAAATCAGCACTTGAATGTTTGCGTAGAATCAACAAAGAGACAAACACCAGCACAAAAAATAAAGAGTAGGATGGGGGATTAGTTGGGCAAGCCAGGACAGACTCTCACCATGCTCAATCAGAGTCTGTGCTCGAGTAAATCTACCATGCAGGGCGGTCATGTGTAGCGCCGTCCGACCATCCTCACTCTGAAACAGCAAACTATCTGGTCAAAACAACACCACAGCCTTTCTATATAGTTGCATTAAAGGGGACCCCAAGGGAAGACACAAGCTAGCTTGAAAATGTAGAAAATATGCATATTTCCATTTGGAGACTAGTATAATTGTTCTGTCAATCTCTATGCAACAGAACCACCTTTCTGCTTAACATTTTAGCTCCTGAGGGCACAGCCATGTTTATTTGCTTTTTACCAAGAGCAGAAAATGTTGGCTTGTGACATAATGTATATATATGGATGCTACATATGTTCATGACATCACACTGTCAAAATGGCAATGACCACAGCTGTCTTTTTTGTTACTTTCAAAATATATGTTTTAACAATACACCACAAACCCCAAAACTGCTCTGAATGCATTTTTTATTCCATTTCTATTGACCTCCTCATGACATCATCTGTGCATCTTCTTGCCTGGGGTCCCCTTTAAAGCCAAATTGGCCTTACTGTTTTTCTCACTATCTTGCCAATTTTCATCACTTTAACTTACAGTGTCACTATAATATCCTTCCTTCAGCTACTCACCGACTATTATGTTCAGGATTATATTGGAGGAAAAATCCTACAGATCTCTCACGAGAACACAACAAAGGGGCAATTCATTTCCTTCAAGTTTTTTCTCTCTTTTCTCCAAGTGTCATTTGCAAATGTGAGACCTTAGAAGACGATGTATGCAAACATTCTGAGACTTTGATGCAACCTTTGACAAACAGCTCATTCAACGACAGTACTGTTGAAGTACTTGAATGAAATGCACACACACACACAAACCAGAACTGAATGTTTTGGTGAAACACCACTGCATCAAGATCATTTTTGTCATCAATCCAAACATTCACTTCATCAGTGAGGAAGGCTCACTTCACACTGTGCTGTAAGCTACATGGGAGACACCTGTACTTGTAACACTGTGGCTTCTTGACGGATATTTTTTTCTTTAAAAATGGCAACACATGCACATGCTTTTGAATCTGAGATGGAAAATCTTAAAACTGAATGAATAAATTTAACCTGTCAGCACACACCATTAGCATCAAGAATTCCATCAACTCCTTGAACTGCAGCAAGAAAGCAAACACCATGCAGTCTTGCACTAGCAGTAGAGTGGAAGGATGTTTACACTGTTACCACTTGCATCAAAATACCACCTTTGCACCTGCTTAATCTCGCACAAAGGTAACCAAGCACAAACTGTTTGTCTGTCTGTTTTTCTAACAAAATCATCTCAAGTAATAAGAGCTGCAGAATTTTGAAAAGTGAATCAACAATAGAAAACAACAACAAAAAACACCCCAAAAAAGACAAAGAAATCCAACCCAAAATCTGAAGACCATTCAAACCCTTCTGGAGCAGAGTGGGGCATGAAAGCAATGTAACTATCCTGTGTTTGAATGCTTCTGGAAATGTAGGAATAGGTTTAAATTCGCTGAAAAGGAATACAAAGTATGCACATTTCTGAGACCTTCCCAACACTGCCACTGAAGGGACATGCACAACAGCAAGCTCAGCATCTCAAACAACCCCTATGTTAGCTGGGTGTCACTGCAAAAGGCAGCTGTATTATGCACAAGGGATTCAAACCAAGGCCATGCCCAGATGTTTTCCACCTACTGTGAACCCCGACCACTGTGCAATTGGGAGCCCACGCCTGCTGCTTAGCATTCACCTCCTGCACAAAGTCACACACCGCAGTTGCCACTGTCTTCTGCACTGCCACACCCACTGTCAAACCTTTCCACATTATTCATACATTTTTGCTGCAAGGCTTTTTTTGCTGTCTTCACCAAACCCAGAACTAGTCTCTTCAGTTCCAACCTTTGTCCAATTGTCTCTACACAGCAAAATCAGTAACAAGAAAGAAATATTTTTGCTTCCAGTGAGACAAGTCTGAAAAGTAATCAAAGTTGATCAAGTCATAAATATCAGCAAAATTCCTTTAAAAGCCAGGTTTACTACCACACTGTGCTTTGTTTTGTACTAGAATCTGCACTGAACAAGCACCTTAAAAACAAATATATATATATCTGTATCAATATCAAGGTAAACAGCTAAAAAAAGATAAACAAACCAGACATGTTTAGTGAACAAGCTTCTTTAAAATTCAAGCCACTAATATGACCCTGAACTTGGAATGGAAGATTGAAACCAAATTTATCACAACAGTCTTTATTGGTAATGATACAAGAAAACCCCTTTCTTTCTTGTCCACTGTTCTACCTGGCAAATGCTCATCAAGGCTGTTTGCAAAAGGTTAAATGGTTCAAAAGATATTGGAGCCACTAGAGGTAGGCCGGATGGACATGCTTCATTGTGCCTCATGGGAGATGTAACGACAGACAAACAAAAAGAACACTGTAAGTGTAACTTACCTGTGCTTTTGTGTTGGCCCCTTCAGACACCAGAATTTCTAAACAAATCCCCCCGTGAGTTGATGCAGCAGCAAAATGCAATGGTGTCTGCAAAAGAAATGGTATCATACACACAATCAGCTGCACCTTTTGGTTATTTCTATGTAGTCTATTAAGTTTGAGCTGTTACTGTCAATGTAATAACAGTTGAATCACATGTCCCATAAAACAAACTACCAAAGAGAGAGAGAGAGAGAGAGAGAAAAAAAAAATGCCAGCTTAAATAGCTTGCCATTTTACCCTGCCAAACCTGAACTTCCCAGTCTCAAAGCACAGTCAACAATATAACACAGTGGACAATCAAGAAACAGCCAAGCCTATAGTCAAGATATAAAGCTATGTACACCATCAGGAAATAACCCAATCCACAATCAAGAGGCAATCAATTGTCCCCCATCATGCTGCTTTTTGTAAGGCACTTAAGAGATTTAATGATCTGCATTAAAGTTATAACCATTATAATAATTACAATATTATCATGACATAAACAAGGAACAAACAGGTTAACATTCAAGAGACGACCAAGTCCAGCAAACAAGGGACTCACCATGCCCTTGTGGTTGACAGCGTTGACAGCAGCATGGAACTCCAGCAGCTTGCTGACCACGATGTCCTGACCGTTGAGACAGGCCACATGCAGCGCTGTGTTGCCGTAGATATTGACCGCATCCACTTCCACACCCAGCTCCAGCAGCAGCTTCACCACACTGATCTGTCCACTAGCTGCTGCTGCATGGAGGGGAGTGTACATCTGGACAGAAGGCAGAGCAGTACTGGGGTGAACACAAACACTGATGACAAAAAGACATGCCCAAGGCAGAGGATCACCTACACTAAACTGGCAATAGTTGGAACACCGTTTCAGCATCCAGATCTGATTCTCAAAACCATGTGCTCTCCATATTACAAGGGGGAAAACGGGCAAATCTAAATCCTAGAATTACATGCAGGATCCATATGGCTGTAATGGCAGACAAGAAAAGGCCAGCATCCCTGTAGGGGGCCAAGGGCAAACTGGCAAAAAGAAAAAGAAAAAAAAGAGCAAATGCTCAGTCGAGTCACATTCATTCTTTTGCTCACAGAGCAACAACCTTGTTTTTTCCCCATCTTTGCACAATGGCAGACTCCCAGCAATTGTGTTGTTTATTTTAACATTACCACATTTGCTCTAAAACCACAAAATTAGCAAGACCATGCCTTTTCTTTCGAAGATTGTTGTAAAGAATGTTGTTCTATTTTCACTTTTCAAGCTTTGGTTGCCACCCCTTGTTGAATAATTAATAGAAGTAAACTGCAACCCATAACAACACATTTTCTGTGGACATTCTGCTCAAAACAAAGTGAATGAACTGACAAAGAAAGAATGAAAAACACACAACTACAGCACACTTTACTCCAGCACTAGTTCTGTGCAGACACATTTCTGTTAAAGAAGTAATTCTGATAGTGCCAGCTGTTTGACCTTAAGTGGGTTCCCCTGTAGTTGTGCAATTACAAGGTACACAGCATTTCCCCCCACTTGTATTACTGCTGCTGTACAAATGCATCAGCTACACACCATTTTGTCCCTGCAGTTGAGTTCAGCACCGTGGTCCACCAAAATCCTGACCACCTCAACATGACCCATGTAGGCTGCCCAGTGAATAGCACGCCGATCTTTCTTGTCGAAAGCATTGATGGTCGCTCCTTTGTCCAGCAGAACGCTTGTCATCTAGAAAAGCATTTCTATTTTAAACTGACAGCAATTATAAAGATCAACTGATAAAATTCAGACTCAGAGAACAGATGCAGCTTATTGAAACAATAATCACGATGAAAGAAGGTAAAATTTGCAGGCACCAGGGCTCCCCATTTTTCATGACTAGGGGGTTGACTCACCCCTGTCTTGCAATTTAAGAGGGTATTTTTACTCTCTTCAAAAAAATTGTAAAGGGGTATCCAGATGTTTTTGTTTTATTTTGAAGTTTGTGTGTCCAGGACTCCCTTTTTCTGTGCAAGCACTTCAAACATGAATGAAAGCACCAAATCTGAAATCGGAGAGATTGTAAAAAGGTAAACACAACGGCCCCTCAAAATTGGAAGTAATTAAAAGCCCCAAGAGCTGCTTTGCTTGTAATGGTATGGCATCCGTGTTGGTCACCGCAGTAAGAATTTGTCTTTTGTAAGCTTAACTGGTGGGGAATGACTGATTGTTTCTGTGCAAACACAGCACTTCATCATGTGCATGTTCTTGTCAACACCATGCACTCCTGAAACCCTGTGAACTATGACTCTCATTTTTTGCTCTAGGCCTTCTGGATTCAGGTTCACTGCTCATGGTTGAGTCAACCGCATCGGCTGAGTCTTCAGAGTGCTTTTGCTTTCAGTTTGGCATACAAATTAGCCAAGCCTTTAGTGCCACTGTAATAAACACACACACAGTTCACATTTACATACTGCCCACATGACTGGATAAAACAAAAGGCAACAGCCAATGAACACAGAGAAGACATTTCAGTCACTGATTCAGACTGACACTGTGCATAACAAAGGCAACAGCCAATGAACACAGAGAAGACATTTCAGTCACCGATTCATATTGACACTGTGCATGACCTTGCTGTTTGTTCCAATACAGCTGCAACAAGGTTATGCACTGCATTGTTTATATTGGATTGCTTGTCTCGGTCAAAAACCAGTGGTCATTGTCATTTTCACTCCTTTTTACGCATTTTAATTAATGCGTAATTATCATGCACAGAGTGAAAAATCTAAATGGTGAATTTGAGGTCCTCATGAGTGAATACATACAGATTGGAGTTTTTTTTGGGGAGCCTTGAGGCAGTCACTGTCACTCCCAATAAAAGAGTCAGCCAAACCATGCTTGCTTGTCCTGATTTTGTTTAAAAAACCCATTCGCTTCAATGCCAGCAAAAACTTCCTCAGTTTTCCTGTACTATTTCTCAACCTTTTATAACACTTTCTGCCTTGATGGCTACTGCACACACAAAAACAAATTCAGTATAAAGTCTAATTAAAAGAACATAGCAAAGTCACACTGGAGTATCAGGTTCCATTAAGCAACAGCAGATGCACTGACAATGACATTCATCTGTAAAAATCGAGTTTTCTCCTTGCCTCTTTATGTCCGTTGAAGGCAGCATGATGCAGACTAGTGCGCCCAGCCCGATCTGACACGTTGACGTTGGTGAGCAGTGGAATGATGTACTCTGCGCACCGCACAGCATTGTTGGCTGCTGCCACATGAAGTGGTGTCTGCCAGTTCTTATCACGGGCATTGACGTCTGCTTGGTGCCGCAGCAAAGTCTCAACTGTGTCCTGAGCACCCAAAATCACACACACTTATAGGATACTTTCTGAGTTGCAAAGAACTTCAGTTTCCTGGTGGGCATGTTAGTCTGACATTTCATGTTCAGTCAACCGTGAAGCTCATGTTAAGGTGAAGCACAAGCTATCACATTCTATGTCAAGC
This sequence comes from Alviniconcha marisindica, assembly GCA_018857735.1. Taxonomy (NCBI): domain Eukaryota; kingdom Metazoa; phylum Mollusca; class Gastropoda; family Provannidae; genus Alviniconcha; species Alviniconcha marisindica. The sequence goes on from JABMCL010001506.1 coordinate 1,949,691, forward strand.
TCTGACTCACAGGTTAAGACACACAACACTTAATGTTTCATGAGAATCAAGGGGGAAATCGAGTTGAACGAAGCAGGAGGGCAGAAATTGGAATGGCATAGTTTCTGACAGAAGATATGAGCAAGGGGAGTGGGAGTTATGACTGAGAAAATTAACAGTAATAAACTTTGGGCAAGTTTCGTTAGGAATATAGGCGATCAATGTTCTATGAAAGACTGGACAAGCTGCAGTAACAGTGAAGTACGTACATCACTTTTAGCACAGCAGGCACGGTGCAAGGGGGTTAGCCATTTATTGTCCTTCGTGTTCACCCGTGCTCCACTCATGATCAGCAGGTCAGCAATCTCTGCCTCCCCGCAGTACGCTGCTGCATGCAGAGGACTGCGCTTCTCCAAATCCTGTGATCACACAATCAAACAAGGCTTAAATAAATAATTGTGCAAAAATAACTAAAATAAGCATCACACTTTCCTCACCAACTTAATGGAACTGTGTAAAATAAACACTGCATTTTCAATGGGTCAAATTAAAGGACAAGCATTAGTGTTTACCGTACAAAGTATCAATTTGTATACAAACTGTATAAAATAAATTAAAAAAGGAATGTTGGAACATTTGTTTCATGTTTAATACTATTGTGAACAATTTTGTCAGCAAACCTGCCATGTTTTTCATCCCTCCATCCTTCTGCCTCATAGTTAATAACTAAATAGGACACTTAGAGGTTGCAAACACTTTTTAGAATTTGTGTACAGCAAATGCACTGTCACATTCTGTCATACAGATCTCGACTTTTTTTGCATACAGTAATTTAGTAAATGCAGGGGGCTTGAGCAACTGCATGAGAGGGGTTTATTTTGTGTAAAAAAACATAACAAATGTATGTGTATTTGCAACCCCTGTCACTGTCTTAATTTGCCCTTGAATAACACCCCCCCCCCCCCCCCCCAGAAACTTGCCTTCTGGCTGCATATATAACAAATCTAACAGTGTCAGCGATAGAGATAAAACAACAATACACATAAAATCAGCATACATCACCCTGTGATACACACTCAGCTGAGTGATAAACTTTAAATACAGGTAGTTACAATTTCACAACCATTCTCATGATCCTCCCCCTACTCTCCTGAAAGGGTTGGTGTCTTAGTACAATGCCTTCGGACGTTTAAACAAGTCATGTCTCACACAGACCGATACACAAACACTGGGGCAGAAATAATGGCCTTGATCCCATGGGATACACCACAATAAATGGTAATGACTTGCAGGTTTTCACAACAATGACATGTATTGTGTAAATCATAGACAGCTCATTTGCATCACACATATACATGTAAATGGTGTATATATATATAACTTTATAAGTATAATGCAAGATCTTTCCCACCAGAACTACACTGTACCTGGTAATTGACATCTTCTTTCTTGTAAAGAAGAGCTCGCACTTCGTCTGGATCGCCATGGAAACAAGCTTGTACAAGAGGTGGCTGCAAGAGAAAAAAGAAGTTTATAACTTATAAGATAATAAATTACACTACCTAGCTCTCAAGATTTGGGTCCATGTAAATTTATCACAAAGCCTGTCCATTATTCAATGTGACCTTCACTTCAGTTCCATTGCAAGCTTTATCATGAAATACATTTTCCTCAGATTTCTGTGGCAGTATACCATGCTAGAATATCTCAAAACCCATTGTTTATTACAAGGCATTTATCACCAAAAAACAACAACAAAACAAACAACAACATAAATTTGTTCTTAAATCAGCCCTTGGAAATTCAGTTTGCAGAGTATGTTTATGTTTTGAAATGTTATGTCCAGGTAGGTGGCTGGATCATGTAAAATATTTGCTTTCCCAATGTCACAAAAGTGTTGCTGGAGTGTTAGTATTATCACTACCACAAGTGTTAGTTTTAGTTCAGTCCATCCTGGCTCTTTCCTGAAAACTCACCTGTGCAATTTAGTAATAGTTGTGATCAAAGTGTCAATGCAAGTATTGGCTTTGTGTGTGAGAATCAGCCCTGGATCTTGATTTAAAAAAAATCAAATTACAGTCTTATTGGTTTTGGTGACAGTCATGAACAAGGAAACCTGTGTTCCAAATACTGAAGATCAAATCATGGCTTTTTCTGATAGCAAGTGCATCAAACACATCAGGAGAGATCCCTCCTAAAATTATGTGAAATGAATTGGTACAGTTTGTTACTATGTTACATTGCTAGGCAGGACAAAAATGGAAGCATGTTCCATTTTCAGTCTCTAAATCTAATAAAATCAATGAAGGTCTTAACAAAAACACCACAAAGGGCCAATGGCAACCCTCCCAGCATCTGCCACCACACCCTTCATGAAACAGCTTTATTTATTCATTGATGAGAAGAGTGAACAGTGTCTCCTTTATGGGGATTGCCCTGCTGTTGATGTCCATCCTGCTATCACAAAGGAATGCCCTGTTCTGGGGATTCTTCCCTTTCCTGTTGACACAAAATGTACTTGCTCTGTTTTTGTTAACTTCTACATTTTCCTCTAACACGAACATGACAAATGATGAAATATTTACTGAGGAACCACCATGGTTCGCGTTAACTGGTAATTTCTGGTATTTTACTGGATGAGATCAGTGTATACTGGAGAAAAACAACAACAATCAGACCTACTGGCTCTTATTTTGTTTGACCAGTTCTCAAAAACACAGCACAGTTGAGAGAGTGCATTTGCATGTGGTGTGTGCATATATGACCCATTCTCAGAACATCAGCTGTGAAGTATGACACAAGAGGGAATAAATCAATAGCATACATAAATGGAAATCTTAGTATTAGTGGGTTGTCTAACTTTTATATTTTTTAAATATAAGAGCTAGAAGATAGTTTGTGGCCAATTGTTGATGTTGAAGGCGATTTTTATTGAAACTGCCTACCTTGATTGGATGTGACCATGTGCTCGGTCATGATTATGACAGGAATTTGCTTTTTGTCACTCTGAACTCGTCGTCTTCAAATTTGAACAGTGTGCAACCGAAACCATCTGCCTTCTACATGGACTACATTGTTGCCACATCGATCATTCCAATTTCCATACATGGAAATTAACCATGATTTAGTTACTAAATAGTGTGAAACTTGTGTAAAAGTGCTGTAAATGTGGTTGGATGTGACGTAATGCTTGGACGTGATTTGTTGATGACAAGAGAAGTAAATTGCTAACCATGCCTGTTTTTCGCCATTTTTTTTACATCAAAACAAAGCTGACTACTTCAAGGTCACCCGGTACTACAAAACTAGGATCGGAACATATTGCTGCGTTCAGTAGTTTGTTTAGGTTTCAAATTTGATTGGGCATGATGAAATAAGAAGATACTGTCTTCGAAATAAAAACATGGAGAGTAAAGCTAAATAAACCACAAAAAAGTTTAAATAAACGACGCAGACTATTCCTGCTGTAAAGACACCCACATTGATGGACTTGTTACAGCAACTGATTCATTTATGAGCCGAGTTGAGCTTTTAAAATAATATTCTGACTGATGACGGGACGCGTCACGTCCAGTCGCGGATATACAGTTCTCCATAATATAAATAACACATAAAAAGTGTCCTCCCCCCCCCTTAAAAAAATAAATAAATAGGATGAAGAATAAAAGTATTAAATTTAGTTTTTGATAGAACTCAGTAGTGGCGAGTCACTTTAAGTTCATTAACATTGGTGCTGGTGTCACATTTTCACATGGAGTGTTTACACAACTTTCAGTTCATTCACACAAATAAACCGCACTTTTGCTCAAGTAACAAACACATGGTTATCATATGTATTTGTTTATTAAATGTACAACACAATAAAACAAAATTGAGATGCATAGCATAATCGTAGGTTTACTTTTAGTGTGGGCAAACATGAGACCATTAGCCCAGTTCAGGTTTTGAGAATGGGTCATATATCATATGTTCTAGACAGGGAAGGGAGCGGGATGGTTGCAGAGCTCTAGTGGTTGTAGTAGTACCTATAGACAGCTTGTATTTGGTTACAACTTACAGTGACTGCCTGACTAGTGACTGCTTTCTGTGGACCAATTTCACCTCCTTATAGATGTCACACAGTCTGAAAAATATCTAGTTAGATTGTTTGCTTGGGGCAAACCAATGGTTCTGCTAACTCTTAAAAAAAAGTTATTCTTACTTGTCACCTGGATCCAAATTTTTGTGCAAATAAATTTAACAATAAACAATTTAAATTTTCTGTCATGGTGCATTTTTATCCATTGCCATCGCAGCCATGTAAAAATATCAAGCCTAATCCTGACTTAAGAGAAATAACCAATCAGACCAAAGATGTTTTTTTAAATATATATATATATATATATTTCAAACAAAGTTAATCTGTTACTGTTAGTGTTACTAGTCTAGTGTTACATTAGTTAGTTAGCACAGACTGCCAATATCAATGTTAAAACCACTGACATAATATCTAAATTTTATAATGATATTAACCATTATACATACCAATGTAATACTAAAAGTAAAACTGTAATACCAATACTTCAAGCAATATCTGAATATGCCCATGAAAGGCATGGTACTGGGATTACTGTCCAAGTTTGCAACAATCATGGAAGTTTGAACTGAATCATTCACAGACACGGTGACACTGACAGTACACCCAAATACAACTTTCAGCCTGACCACCAGCCTCAACTTGACAATAATTAATTACTGAATTAGTCAGTTATTTACTCAATGTGATGTTAAGATAAATCAAACTTAAGGTAACTGCAACTGACATGAATCTGACAGTATAACGTTCGATGGAAATACCAATACCACCTTGAAATGTTTGAGAAAAAAAAAAAGGGAGTATTTTTCAACTAGATTTAGAAGCTGAAACAAGTGAAAGTCAAGATTTTTGTTGTTGTCGTGGCTGCACAAATGACAAACACTGATCAGTACAATACACAGCCACCCCACCCCCCTTCCCGGTCAAGAACACATGCAGATAATAGTGAAGCAGCAATTACATTTGACTGCTGACAGTGACAGTAATTAAATGTGATGAATAATACACTGGTAGAAATACTTCAAGCAGTAAGTACTGTGACTGTGAGTATGACATTGACAGAACTTGGCATCACTACCACCAGTATTAGCCAATGCACAGCTTCACCATCCCTGTGTCAGTGCATGTACACCAAAACATACCACACATGTATACTAATGTGGCATGACATGTAACAAGCAAAAAGCTACTGCAGACCACACTAGTTTCCTAGATCTATATGTGTACAGTACATAATATACATATATATGGGTATTGATTTATACAGGTGCCCAACCCCCTGAATTTATCCCCTCATGCACAATTCCATGTAATTTCCATTGACCGCTTTCACATTCCCAATGTGCCACAGCTGTGTTGATGAATTACTCTAGTTACTAGTAAAGGGAATGGAAGGTAATCTTGCTGGGTCAATTGGTTCTCTGGGTTAAGCTCATTAATCCTTTCCTTGTCCTCTGGGCTGAGCTTATTTTCTGCCCAGTTCACTTGACTCCTCAGTCAACAGAAAATTCTTTTTTATTCTCAGTGCCACTGCCTGGAGAAGAATTGTTCTTGGCATTGCCGAAACATTCCTGTTCATGCTACATTAGTAATACTAATAGCATATACCTTGTACTGTACTAGAAGTAAAACTGACTGCAGTGTTACAAAGCTGTCACTACAAGTATAACAGAACCTGATATGACTAGTCTATGACACTGATAGTATGACTATGAGCAGGCCTATGAATGTGTCTTAATGGTGACACATTACATTTTTACTAATTTCAAGAACCTTGAGTGACTAAAATCGCACTACACTATTTATCTATGTTCTAAAACTGTTAGTGTTACACTTACATTTTTTACAGCCTAAACAGTTGTAATAATTTACATAATACTTACTAGCTGTATGCATACATACATGACTTAGTGCCAAAAGGTGCGCAAATGGGGGGTCCGATTTTTGACTGTCAATAAAATCTGTTTCAAACACTTTGTCTTGTTGTTGAGTCGTGGGTGCATTCATAATTGGTCAGTATCACAGTGGAAACAATATGAGCTCCAAATCTGGAGCAGCTGGCGAAATATTATTTTGAAAGTGAAAAGCGCCACGAAATTTGACCCCTGAAAATGGACACGCTCACGGTGAGTGCTTTCGATGCTTTCATTCCCGTACATGACGAAGCAAAACATTACCTCAGTCACCGATTTGCACAAAGGAGATATCGCTTTACACAGTGCATATAAAATCGATTATCACTAAGTTTTGTTTTTGGAGTTAGAGGCTCCAAAATATCCCTCGGTCGAACGTTATGTGTGTTGAAATGTTTCACGACAGCATCCGCAGACAATCTAGTGAAGAACGGACTTTCTCTTTCATTGAAACTTTACTCCAGTCACTGTGGTACGTCACTGCATCAGGCGCCAATGTTTTATTTTACTGCCAAATGTCTGGGTAGTTTTTAAAATATATTTTGCCATTCTTCATAAAACTGTTGCAATAAATAACGTTCAACAACGTATTAGATTAAACAAGCAAAAGGAAAAAAAAAAGTTTTCACGCTTTTGCACTACTTCCAGTCAGCCATATTATACATCCGGGTCATTTGCTTTTAGCACACGGCCGCATGGAAGAGACGTTCTGATATGCGAAAGGTGTGTGGTAATATTTTTGAAGACCATAACGTTCAACTTTATTTAAACATTCATAGAGATTTAGTCAAATCTTCCGGTTAAACAATGATATTTATATTGGTATATGCCAAATCTTTTAAAAGTATCGGAATGTTAGCATACAGAGTGAGTTTTTGTTGCTGTCGATCTGAAGTTTGTTCAGATGCTTTTGAAAATTTGTTTTCACCAAGTTTCTTACAACATGAGTGCATGTTGAAATCGTAATGTGCGACAGCAGATTGGTTATAAACAGTATATTCTGATCGTACTCTACATTTTTTGCTTGCGCCTAACGCAGTTCGTTTTGTTTACAAACTACTTTCTTCAAACAAATCATCATATATGGTAGACAATTCGAATTTACGCAGGTTAAAGTCGTCAAGTTAGATGTTGAACATTACGATTACAACACGAGCTGTGGAAATAATAACGTTCAACATAATTATAGTGACCATGCCTGTCTGCCTTCCAGGGTTCCAAAAATGTAAGGTGCCGATCTTAACAATAACAGCATTATTCTTTGGCTGTGATTTTTTTGGTAATATTTATTACGATTTTTTCTATTTATTATTATTAATTCTTTACTTTTAAGTTAACTGTTCAACTATTTTGTCCTAGGCACCCGAGTCAACATGACCAAGAACGCAGGGATGACAAGTTGTGTGTGTGTTTTCCTGTGACACCCAAAAGCAGCAAAAGTTGCACTCACTCTTACTTGCTCCATTTTCTCATACAAAACACTTACTTGTTTGTTAAATAATAAGTATTATTTATTTTGTCATGAAAAACAAAGTACCATGTCGTCTCATTAACATTATGCTATCCACTACAATGAAATTAATGCAGCAAAAACTGTTCACATGGAAATAGTTGTGTGTCTTTATACTCTACAGTAATAAAAAGTTACTGATTTATCATCTTCATCAAGAAACAAACAGCATTGTACATCTTGTTGAAATAGTAATGTACGACATATTTCTTACATCATTTGCTGTTTATGTCAAGAAAACTTAAATTTGAGAAAAAAATTCATCAAATCTTCGTTGTCACATATTGTTCTATTAAAGAATAACTGTTTATGTTTCAAAATGTGTTGCTTTTTATTCATTTAAATATGTTCAAGATTGGCTGTATGTTGAACGTTATGTATTGCAACAAACTATGCGTAGCATGCTGTTCTGTGTGACACAGAACAACAACAGTTTACTTGGTAATACTCATGTGGATCACATCTTGTAAGATCAGTTGGGTTTTCACAGTTAACTGCATGATTAGCAGCACAGTGATGTGGGCTTGTGTAATGTGTAATGTTCAACATCTTGTCACAAATTACACTGAAAGTCAAATTTCTCAGGAACGAAGAGCAGCACTGCCATCTCCCTTCACTGGTGGATGACTTCACGTGTGTTCATTCAAAAAATGCATTACTCACTCACATCCTGTCAACTTTATTTGGTAGTACCTCTGTCCTCTTTTCTTGCGCACCTTTTGGCACTAAGTCACATCACTTACATGTACATGTGTCACTGCACGTGTTGTGCCAGCAACATGTACAATGCATTACTGTCAACTGTGATACTGATACAAAAGTGATAGACTGCATCAGTGTGTGCCAACACACTGATGCAGTCTATCAGTATCAGTATCACAGTTGACAGTAATGCAATGTGATACAAAGAACAGAACATTAAACCCGTGTACATCACTGGCTGTAAGTACATGTGTTAAGTTCCCTAGGCAAATATGATACCACACGCAACACCAAAGGCAAAGAACACTTGATATTTAATGCCCAGTCAACCATGACAGTTATTAACATATCAGGACAATCAAACACTCAGAAAAAGTCAGCCTAGACAAGCATGTGCAATATCTGCCATGACTGCATTATTCAATTTATTGTCATTAGACGATTAGTCACCATACTTACTATGACTATGAACCTGAGCCAAACATCTTGAACATGGTCATGATGTTTGCTACAGCTTAGCCTTAGACTTCAGTTAGGGATGTACCTGTCTGACTTTGAGTCTTTGAGTTTGACCCATTATTATTAGTTATTACTTTTGTATTATATAATAACAACTGGTGTACATCTACATGTCAACAGATTGTTAGTATTATTAACTTTAATAATCAGTGCTATCTTCTGATATTATGCACTGCATAGCACAAGTCTGGTTTGTGCTTGAACTGCCAGAACATTTTAAAGTTTTCTTCCCACAGATAATTCCAGTCTGGGATTTTCTGCCAGCGCCTGCTGCTGAGGCTCACACTTTGTCTATGGTATCTTTCAAAGGGAAACTTGGGAAACTGTCCTTCTAGTTCTAGTCAGGTGTATTCATTAACAAAAGTGGGGTAGAAGACGGCTAGAGCTGTGCCAGTCAGGGTTGATCCCTGGTGACTCCTATGCCCTATGGTAGCCAGATTTATTAGTCGGATACCTGAAATAGTGAAAAGCAATGATTGTGCTAGACATTTTTTGAAAACTGCGTGACACTGACAGTGGTGGTGAAAGAGGTTCATGGAAACCGGTCAGACAATCCTGTAATTGGTCAGATGCATGGCCATCAGTACTACCAGTAGCCTACTACTAGTACTAGCAAACACCCTGCTCCCTTCCCTGTCTTGAGCACACCATACACACACTTGCATATATATATATACACAACCACATACACACCACATGCATTCTCTCTCTGTGCTGTTTATTTATTTATTCATCTATTAACAAACAAACAAACAAAAAAAAACAACAAAACTTAAAGTTAAACCTATATTTTGTATTACTATTAGAACTGGACAAACAAAATAACAGCCACTACGTCTGAATGATTGCTTATGTTCCCCCTGATACATGCTGACCTTAACTGGTAAGGCAAACCCTGGAAAACAAGTTTATAATATTATTAATAATGATGCTTCTTTTCTTTTTTCTTTCTCTGGCTATTGCACTGTGCACACCCATGTTGGTTAAATTAAAAATTAAAATGTCTGCTGAGACCGCATGACATCTTAGATTCCACTGATTTGAAGATTCAAGAACTGTTCACTGACCACAATCTTCTTCTAAATTTGTCACAAAAAGCTGAATGTTTACTATAAAAATCTGTAACTTGAAGTTTATATTTTGACTACTTATATTACTATCCTCTTCTTTGCTCCAGGAGCAGACACACTCATTATGCTCATTCAGTCATTGTGCTACTTTGAGTTTTAAGCTGCATTTACATTTCTTAACACAGTAACAGTACCACTGGTCACTGCATCAAATCATCTCTTGCTGAAACTTGTGAAAGTCAGTGAAAATTAAACTAGTAAAACAGTGAAAGGTGGGCCAACATGCGTTATGATCTTAATATCTGTACATATATCACATTAATGATTATCAGTGTTTACAGAGGTGAACAGTTCTTTCAGTGAACTTCTTCACATAAACCATCACTGTGGAACTCATAAAATTTCTGAATCCAGGTTTAACTTTAAGGGGATGGAAAGTCTGCCAATGAATAGGATGATGCCATCACAAAAAAAGACAGTGGAATAAAAGGTAAACCACCTAAAAAAAACCTTGTCATAGCCTTTCTGTGTCTCTCTAATGGTAAGCATTTTCAGGTGAAAGCACCTAGCTCTATTTGCCTGTGCCACTTGCATTGAGTTAGTTTGCTCAATGACAATTTCAGCCGACCTACTTTTCCCAGGAATGTCGATTTTCCACAAGTGTAAAGTGCAAGTTGCAACCACCTCGCCTGGCAGTCGAAAACCAAAAATGGCATGACTAGTTAAGATTTCATATTAGCGCCATCTCCTCACGCGTTTTCAGATCCTAAAAATGGTTATACTGGTGTTTATTACACAGACAAGCATCATGTGGTACGTCTCGATCGTGAAAAAGTGACGTGCTTTTTTCCGTCTGCTCGAGTCTAATTCACACGATCATGCTTGCTTGCCTGGGCTCGCTTATCAACACGCATTAGGTTAGAACATCAAAATCTCACCTCATCCTCTAGCTGCTGCACTACGATCGTTCCCAGTCGCATGGCCATGTAATTTCACTCGTTGCTTTTTTCCTGCACCATAGGAGCACTTTGTACTAGAACAAACTTATCTGACAGAGTGGGAAGTTACCACCTTGCCGCCATGACAGAAAACTTCTTGCGACTTCGTGATTGGGGGAGAGAATCACGTGGCTTCTCAACAAAAGTAGGATTTATCTTTCCTTTGCCAACAAGGCGGCTCGTAAAACATTATATGTCATATATTATAATTGGTGAAACTGCATACTGATTTTTATTTTATTTTATAAATACGTCTCTTCCCCATTTGTATGGACTAAAAAAGACGTTCCAAAGCAAACAGAAAAACTAACAGAAATTGAACAGGTAAAAACTAAAGGCCGTATGACTAAAATGATGTCCTGAGTAGCGCCATGACTGATTAAGTTATATTTTCGTTTTACATTTTTTAGCATTATACATTTTATGCCTTACCAGTCGTTGTTTAATGTTTTCTTTTCGATTGAAGCTTTGGTTTTCTTCTTGATCTTCAACAGTCAATATATATAATTGTTTTCTTTTCTATGATTCAGCTTGGTTTGTAGAGATTACGCTATTTACACATTTGCCTCCCTTGAATCAATACCCACCACAGTTACATGTTTCGCATCGAAATGAGCAACACCCCACATGCCGAACCTGTACCTGTAGGACACGTTGCTGCAACCAGGTATCTGGCATAATCTGGCATAAACGCAAGATGGGTTAGGGGTGGGGGGGGGGGGGGGGAACTGTTCACCGAGTCAGCATAAACTTGTGTGTCCAGACCGGTTACAGTCCACCGCCACTCGCACTAAGGAGTTTTTGCACTGCTCTTTTCGACAGTTCTGGATGTTATAGCATCAGTTGTTGTTCCTTGTGTAGCTGTCAGCTGAGTTGCTTGTATCAGTGTTGACACGGCTTGTGTCAATAGTCAATATTGATCACTTCGTGCCGGCTGTTTTTCAGCTTGACTCGAACTGAATAACTATATCTGTTTAGATGCCGCTCTTGCTGACTTTACGCTGCCACTATGAAAGTATAATAAACTGAATTTTAAACAAGTTCAGGCTAATTTGCTCCGCACGCAACCCAGTGTTCTCCGTCATTGCCACGGCAGAGTCTGAATTCCTGGTGATCGGAGTATCTACTGACACTCCTCAACTAGAGAAACTGATACCGTGCGGTACGCAGTTCCGCCGTGACTGTCTCCGCTCCGGCAGTGCTGAGGGTAGGTAGCTCCATACTCATCAGTAGTGGGTCAGTCACGTGTAGCTGAGTCATAACTATTACTGAGCGGTGAACTCAGTGGAGCACTGAGTGAGGCCAGGCCGGAGGATTTAGTTCATCTGGACTAGTCAGTCAGTGACTTCGGAACCCGGGTATCGTTTGCAGCTGCACTGAAGTGACTCAACAGCGATTACTTAAATTTCCGAGTGATGGTGGCACCGAGTTGTCGTGGCCAGATCCATACGGGATGCCCCACTGTGACACCCGGCCGATCCATCTCAGTCACTGACTGAGTCAGCTGAGTTTCAGTGATACTGACTGACTCAGTCGAACACCCGGGCTGAACCGGCCAGACGGATGAGTCCTTCTCTCAGTAACGACAGACTTTTCTCAATAGAATCGTTCGAGCAAAACCGAGTGTTCTTAAGTAACTGTCAAAACTGTGTCAAGATCAGCAAATGACGCGGTACCTAACGATAGGCCGTGTATTCTCACTAAGTCAGTAGCCGCGGGCCGCGCCGCCGTTTTTGCCTTAGCCGGTTTTTGCTTTCTCCAATGAATTAGGGTTTCGGTTCTTTTGCCATGGCCCTGTCTTTTGCCTTTTATCTGAATCAACCAGTGAACCATATCATGAACTTATAGATACGTTTCAGACCATCTTTCACTTCCACTATCACCATAAACCCTCACCGGCCATAGCAGACGCTCTTTGTCACAGGCTCTTAGACTTACCTCCCTTGTCCTATACAGCCTACTGTACCCATGACCAACCGTCGAAGCACTAAGCCGCACTGGCCTCTCGTTGTGACGGGCGACACACGTGCAATACTACTACTAC
>JABMCL010001506.1:1967500-1985000 GCA_018857735.1 Alviniconcha marisindica
AGGAACATGTACTTACAGACAGGTGAATACGTCAGGGGAAAATAGAGTAACCATGCTTTCGTCGATCAGCAGGCGACTGACAGTACTTCGTCCACATTTCATAATGCGATTGTAGTTTTTCCTAAAGCATTCCGCATTTGCCGCTGAAAACATATACATGTAGATGCTGAATTGATCAGGTAAAGAAAAGAATGAATGCATGGATAAATACATGAACAATTCTGTGGATTTTTTAGTTTTTCTTCTCGTAAATATCATCCTATTCAATGTACATGGTCCAGTGTATGCCATTCATGGACACACATGCTTCCGCCATCGACCACAATATTTGCCACACATGAAAACCATGCCATTTTGTACACACCATAATATTTTCTACACATGAGAGACATGGCATACTGCGCAACTGTGCAATACCGTAAGTATTTGCCCTACATGAGATCCGTACCATGCTGTACATACGGCAACATTTGCCACGCATGAGATTCATACTATGCTGTACATACCACAATATTTGCCACACACGAGATCCATACCATGATGTACATGCCACAGTATTTATTACACATGAGATCCGTACCATGATGTACATACCACAGTATTTATCTCACATGAGATCCGCACCATGATGTACATACCAAAGTATTTGCCGCACATGAGATCCGTACCATAATGTACATACCACAGTACTTGTCACACATGAGATCCTTACCACGATGGACATACCACAGTATTTACCACACATGAGATTCGTACCATGGTGTATATAACATAGTATTTGCCACAAATGAGGTCCGTACCATGATGTACATACCATTGTATTTGTTGTTTGTTCGCTTTTATATTGCGCTATTCTCCGCTCTCGAGCAGTCTCACTGCACTCGCATGTGATTCTGTATGTGTGAATAGCTTCTTATAGCGCGAGACACATGAGATCCGTACCATGCTGTACATACCATAATATTGGCTACACATGAGATCCATGCCTTGGAGCATACGTTGCGGGTCCGGCAGATGTCCCACCAAATGTGGTGGATCACAACAGGTTTCCATGTGGTCCAGCATACACAGAACAGCTTCTTTGTATGCTGCAGGAGACCTGTATCGGATCGTAGACAGACAAAGTATGCAATACTGATCTTCCTTGTACGCTTCAAGGGTCTCCATTTGATCAGTAAATGAGGAAATGTACACACCTAAGGTTTGCTTTATACGCTTGGGAGGGTCTCCACCGGAACTATCAGTAGATAGGAACAAAGTACATACCAAAATTTAGTACGCCAGATTAGGGAGTCTCCATTGGAACAGTTGTGATTAATATGGATTATGATGGTATTACGTTAAAAATAGGTGTTTGTGTGTTTGTGTGTGTGTGTGTGTGTGTGTGTGTGTGTGTGTGTGTGTGTGTGTGTGTGTGTGTGTGTGTGTGTGTGTGTGTGTGTGTGTGTGTGTGTGTGTGTGTGTGTGTGTGTGTGTGTGTGTGTGTGTGTGTGTGTGTGCGCGCGTGTGTATGCTTGGATGTAGGTGGACGATGTGATATTTTTAATGAGATGTAGTGTAGGTGTAAATGTGTTTGTGGGTGTGTAGGCGTTGTTTTGGCTGTGGACGTAGAAGCAGATGAGGTTAGGAATATAAATAAAGTCTGTGCATTTAATCGATCTCGGAAGCGATATTTTATGACGTTTTCCTACGTTTTATTTATATACTGTCACCTTTGTCGTGTTGCATGTCTACTCGTGCTTTTTATGGTGAAATTCGAGTGACCCAAAATCTAAATTTTCATTTTATGCATTTATTATGAATAATAAAGTTCTTTTGTATTTGTAACATACGGTCCTTACTGCTCTGTGTTACTTGCTCTGCGGGGTCGGGGTGGGTCGGAGGGGGGCATCCTCATCACCGTCATCATCACAATCGGCCCCCTTCCTCCGCTACCCCCCCCCCCCACCTCCCCCCACCCATCCCATCGCATGTCTCAGATCTTTACCGCCATTACACTGGAGGGTCATGGTCATAAAGACGAGGGTATCATCTTCGTCGTCGCTACAATCACCACTACCTCCCGTGCTTATCACAAGACTCTTTCCCGGCATTGCACCAGAGGGTCCTGGATCACGAACACGAGGGTATTATCAGTATCATCAGCACCAGCACCACGTGAGCCGGTTTGGCCCAGCGGTAAGGCGTTAGGCTGGTAAACAGAGGGACTTCGGTTCGAATCCGCTTCGGCTCTTCTTTCTCTTCAAAAGTTGTGGTCTGTGGACACTGTCTTGTGACTTTGTCCCTCACAATCATGAAACATTAAAATGGCTCTCATCGCTGCCCACCTTAATGCAGAAGTCAATCTGGTGGTGACAGTGTTGCGATAGGTATATAATTTCCCCACATCCATACCCCCTTCCCCCTTTCTCTCCGTCCCCAGTAAGCCTTATGGTTTCCGTGTTTACTTACTTGCTTACCAGCACCACCACCAATCCGAGCTTGCCACGGGACTCTGTCTTTACCTGCACTGCACGAGGGGGTCGAGGGCCGTGAGGACGAGGGAGTCGAAGAGGTTGCTGGGGAGTGTGGTGGGTCTGCCGGCCACTGGCAGGTTACGGCCAGCGAAGCACGTCAGAAGCGCATCCAGCAACCCCGTCTCGCAGTTTAACCCGCGCGTAACGCACACACAGCACGCAGCAGCTGCACGATTCCAACATCAACAGACTATTCATGGGACCTGGGTTTATAAGCCTCAACCGAAGGACGTTTGTACTTCATGTATTTATACGAATCAAATTGTTTGTGAACCACTGCCGTCAGTCACAATAAAAATTAAAAAAATTAAAAGGCAAGAAAAAGTAAAACACACACACACACACACACACACACACACACACACACACACACACACACACACACACACACACACAAACAACAACAATTACAGAACCAGCCCACACAAAAGCAAGCAAGCAAACAAACAAACAAATACCCCCCCCCCCCCCCCCCCCCTCCAAAAAATAAAAATAAAAAATAAAAAAAAGGAGGAAGAAGAAGAAGAAGAAGCAGCAGCAGCAGCAGCAGAAGAAGAAGAAGAAGAAGAAGAAGAAGAAGAAGAAAAAGAAAAGAAAAAATCTAACTGGCTCTTCGGTAACCATGGTTAAAATCAAATGATTTTCTCAATCCCTACCGTAATAAAAGATTCAGTAATAGTATATCAGATATTCATTAGAACCTAAATCATATTTGTATCTGTAACTGGAAACAAATACATAATCACAGAACCTCGATCTTGACAAATTTCATATAAAGAGCAGGCAAGAGTTGTAACTTGGTAGTTTTGACAAACAAAATCAAACACGCAACATTCTGGTGGCAGAAATATGATTGCAAACATACAAAAAATATAATAATTAATAGACCTAGCCTAATGAGGCTTGTAACGCACCGGTTCCCATCCAAACTAGACAGTTCAACGAGAGGAAGAAAAACAATTCGACTTATTTACATATAACTAGAATGAACGGTAAAAGCAACAACAACAACAACAACGACGACGACGGCAACACACACACACTGTCTTACATAGAAACTGTACTACAAATATGATAATATCTGACACCGTACTACTTTATTTTATACCGCAAAAATTTAGACAACGAACAAACTGGAACTAAGGCGAAGAGGGTTAATTCCCTGCCGCTGCTCCAGCACAGGCATACGAATTGCTGACATTCACTTTGAAAGTCCTTTTTTCCCCACCGGAGTCACCGAAAGCATATAATTATATTATAGGCTACACGTAAAAGCATCAGCGGTCCTTGCGCCTGTGATCTGCGGCAGGTGCGGTTCACTGTCTATTGCTTTGAACGGCAGAATACCACTTTACGGGTGGCGAACGTAGCCAGTGCTGCTGGACCCACCGCAGATCACCGAAGCATTGAAGCTGTCTGAATAAAAAGTAAACATGGTGCTTAACGTCCACAGAAACCATAAGGCTTATTAGGGACGGGAAAGTTGTCTGAATAGCTAGAGAGCATTTATAACACACGCTAGTTGCGACTGCACATTCCAGGTACGTCGTAAAACACGGAACGCTTTACGCTAACTCTGTTATGTGTACACAAGGAAGTGATTTTGAAGCGTTCACTGTCACAGTGCTGGTGCGTACACCTGTGCTGTGACTATGCTGTCACCAGAATTCAAAATGGTGGCCTAGTTTCTGCTTCAACTCTAGTTTGTGACGCGGATCATGGAGTGTACTGCAGATAAAGATCAGGGTACAGATTTAACTGTATGATTTATGATGCATTCGAAAACAGTCACTACAGCTTGTCGTTGATCGAGAAGGTGTGAGTAACGTTTGGGGTGTACAGGTGTATTGATCCAGGCTGAATTCTGAAATCGTCGTGTTTGAGGACGATGCTGTTCTGTGCACATTACAGACACGTTGCGGTGGTCTGGGTTCCTGTGTTGCTGGCCTGTTTGTGTAAGTGTGCTTTGCTGTTTTGTATTCATTATCACCGTGTATGGATCAAGTTATGTATCAGAGTGAGTGCTGTCAGCACACTTCAAGCCTGTTTCCGGCATCAGGAAACCGAGGCTTGGAGTGTGTGTGTGTGTGTGTATGTGTCCGTGCGTGCGTGCGTGTGTTATCTTTAGCATTTTCTTCGCTGAGATAACGGTTGGTGTACTTTCTCATACGTCAGTGTTTTCTGTTTGGTTGTCCCAGTGTGTGTGTGTGTGTGTGTGTGTGTGTGTGTGTGTGTGTGTGTGTGTGTGTGTGCGCGCGTGCAACAACAACAATGCTTGTGTGCGTATTTTTTCTTTCTTAATGATAATCCGCTATACCTAAATATTGTTCAGCAGGTGCTTGAATTAAAACTTCTAGTTTAAAAGCTATGCATCCTACCCTTCACTAATTGGTGTCATGAAGCTAGTCACCTCATGTACTTACTCTCCAATAATTATTGATGCTAGACATCCCTCACACCTACCCTCCACTAATTAGTGTATTGAGGCTAGACACCCCCCCACACCTACCCTCCACTAATTAGTATATTGATGCTACACACCTGTCACACCAACCCTCCACCAACCCTCCACTATTGATGCTGGACTTCCCTAACACCTACCCTCCACTAATTAGTGTATTAGAGGGTGGAGGGTATTGATGCTGGACACCTCTCACACCTACCTTCCACTAATTAGTGGATTAATGCTGGACATCCCTCACACCTACCCTCCACTAATTAGTGTATTGATGCTGGATACCTCTCACTCATGCTCAAACTATAATCTGTCCTGATGCCTGATGCCTCTTACACATACCCTCCACTGATTAGTGCATTATTTACACTAGGCACCTCATACATGTAGACCCCCCCCCCCCCCCCCCCCCCCCCCCCCCGCCCCCCCAAAAAAAAGAGAGAGAAAAAAGAGAGAAGAGTATCACACTGACTTGCAGTTTCTCTTTATATATGTATAACATGTATGGAAGTTTAAAAGGGTTGTTGCATTTGTGTAGTAAGTATTACACTGACTGCTGCTGTTGTTTTTTACATATGGAAATTTGAAAAGGGCTGTTGCATTAAATTTTGTGTTGTAAATATCACACTGATTGTTGCATTTGCAGTTGTTCAGCCATGTGAGCCCCAAGGCACCTCCGGCAGAAGGGACAGGTAAGACTGATTAGTGTCTTGATGGAAAACACCTCTCACACCACTTACTTCCCCATTAATTAGTGCTAGTTAGTGTCTTGACGATAGACAGCTCTCACACTTACCCTTCACTAATTGGTGGCTTGAAGCTAGTCACCTCATACTTATTCTCCAATAATTTGTCTTGATGCTGGACATCCCTCACACCTACCCTCCACTAATTAGTGTATTGATGCTATACACCTCTCACACCTACCCTCCACTTATTAATGTATTGATGCTGGACATCCCTCACACCTACCCTCCACTAATTAGTGTATTGATGATAGACACCTGTCACACCTACCCTCCACTAATTAGTGTGTTGATGCTAGACACCTGTTACACCTACCCTCCACTAATTAGTGTATTGTTGCTAGACATCCCACACATCCATTCTCCACTAATTAGTGTATTGATGCTAGACACCTCTCACACCTACCCTCCACTAATTAGTGTATTGATGCTGGACACCTCTCACACCTACCCTCCACTAATTAGTGTATTGATGCTAGACGCCTCTCACACCTGCCCTCCACTAATTAGTGTATTGATGCTAGACATCCATTACACCTACCCTCCACTAATTAGTGTATTGATGCTAGACACCTCACACACTTACCCTCCACTAATTAGTGTATTGATGCTGGACACCCTCACACCTACCCTCCACTAATTAGTGTATTGATGCTGGACATCCATCACACCTACCCTCCACTAATTAGTGTATTGATGCTAGACACCTCTCACACCTACCCTCCACTAATTAGTGTATTGATGCTAGATGCCTCTCACACCTGCCCTCCACTAATTAGTGTATTATGCTGGATACCTCTCACACCTACTCTTCTCTAATTAGTGTATACTCACACCTCCTCTAATTAGTGCTAGACACCTCTCACACCTAACCTCCACTGATTAGTGTATTGATGCTAGACATTCATTACACCTACCCTCCACTAATTAGTGTATTGATGCTAGACATCCATTACACCTACCCTCCACTAATTAGCATATTGATGCTAGACACCTCTCCCACCTACCCTCCACTACTGTGTATTGATGCTGGACAGCTCTCACTCGTACTCTCAAACTATAATCTGTCTTGGTGCTAGACCCCTCTTATACATCCCCTCCACTAACTAGACACCTCAAACATGTACCCCCGAGTAATTAGAATTGGTGCTAGACACCTCACACGCATCGACTAATTATTATTAATGTACTGATGCTGGATATCTTTCACACATACTCTCCAGTAATAATATTAGTCTTGATGCTAGACTCCTCTAACATGTACCCTCCACCAATTATCGTCTTGATGCTAAACACCTCTCACATTCACGTTTCACTAATTAAACCTAGTGTTTTGATTGTAGACACCTCTCGCAGTCACTCTCCACTAATAATTATTCTCTCTTGATGCTAGACATCTCACACACTCACGTTCCACTAATTAAACCTTATGTTTTGATTGTAGACACCTCTCACACTCACTCTCCACTAATTATTACCTTGATGTTAGACACCTCTCACACTTTTTTCTCTCCAATTTTTTGAAAATCTTGATGCTAGACACCTGCCCCACTTACACTTTCGTAATTGGTGTCTTCATGCTAGACACCTCTCAAACTAACCCTTCACTAAAGAGTAGCTTGACGACAGACATCTCTCACACTTACCTATCACTGAACAGTGTCGTGATGCTAGACACCTCTCACATTGACGCTTCACTAATTAGTGTCCTGATGCTAGACACATCTCACACCTCATCCTCCACTAAGGAGCGGACCAACATGGCTGCGTCCCGTGAAACTACTGATTTCGAAGCCAGAAAGTACTCCTTTTGCATAAATATTGATAGAACCACCAAATAATACACACGGGTGAAACTATTTGCACATGTTTTCAGACTAACATGCCTTTTTGGTTCCGTTCCCCAATAAGCTGAATATATATATATACATGTGGAATATAGAAATTTGCTACTATGCCGTACAGAACTGTGAGAGGAAAACATTTTGTTTACAGATTGTGCAAATTTGATTTGGTGTGTGTGATGTGTGTGTTTCCGTCTGTCTGTCTGTCTCTGTCTCTCTCTCTGTGGTGTGTGTGTTCTCTCTATCTCTTCCTCCCCCCTCTCTCTCCTTCCAGTTCTCTCTCTTTGTGTGTACACGCACGCTCTCCTATGCAAGCCCATTTATACTCTGTAGGAATGACAGTTTCACGTGGATTACTGAATGATTAGAACGGTCCGGGTATGTATACTAGGTGTGATCCGTGTAATCCCTTGCAATTTGCAAAAGACAATTATCGCAGAAGTGTGATGCTCTTGACCGATAAACGCTGTTTTACGTGAACATATAAATCAAGATGTTAATAATGGGAATAGACATGTATATCTCTCATCTTCACAGAGGAACTCCAAAGCGGCAGTTAATGTCCCCCTGTCCACCCCGAATCTTTCTGGTCTTGACCATCTCAACCACGTGTTTTTTCCTCCACCTCTGCCACGACCCCGACCCCTCTGTTACCAGGACAAACCCTTTATTTAAAATACTGATGGCGGTCAGATTCTGGAACCAGAACCAGAAGAATAAATAACAGTTGATTCCCGGTTTGTGGCAGTTCATTGTGACCGTCCACTAGGACATACTGTCGGTACTTAGAATCCTATTTTCAAGTTGAACTTACGGTGGGTATACAGACAGAAGCTGACAACCAGAGCAAGAATGACGCTTTTAGTTTTAGTTTTCTCTCACAGACTCACTGATTGACTGAAATGAGGACTTGAAGGGGTAAACCACTCAACCATCGTCACGGGTGGTTTCATTGTATTCCAGACTCGCCACACTATATTTTGTTCAATGGACATTTTCCTATTTTGAATTCCTGCAGTCCCTTCAGTGAGGTCGGCGTGATTGTGGGCATCATCGTGGGAGTCGTGGGAGTCCTCGTTGTCCTGGGAGTGGCCATCCTTCTCTGCAGACTCTTCTGCTGTAAACAGGCGTCCGGTGAGTACATGTTGAGTACACGTTTACCCAAGGACTTATATATATATATATATATATACATATCCTTTACCCGTTCCTCACATCTGAGGACATTAAGCCCCACATCATCATCACCCTTTTCTCTCCATCGGCCTGACGTAAGGCCGCCACGTACTCCACTCTTCCCGTGGTTACACCCATACAGATCCCGGAATGCCAGTCACCCGATCAATTCAGCCAATTAGAGAGTTAATTAATACTCCGCGCGAAAAACCCGAAGAGTGGCTGTTACGTTTTTCTCACAAGCGGAAGACTGGTGGATTCCGAACCGAAAATCTTCAAAATCAGTAACGGTCCACGTTCACTGATAACGAGAGATATGAACTGCAGTCAGATGAGGCAACTAGTTACGATCATTCGACTGGTGGAATCAGACGCAAAACATCGTGCATTTAATTGTTCGCCAGTCAAAACAGTACCACATGGTAGATGGATCTATGGAAGAGGGAAGAGGCGGAGCTCAGAGCCCAGGGCAGAACCTTCTGTTCCGAGTATTTCTGTTGTTCGCGAACATCACGCAACCACCGACGCTTAGGTTCAGTTGTCCAAGTAACGCTACTTTGGGTGGGGGCAAGGCGTTGACGCTGCTGGGAATTCCTGGTGTATCAGCAGCAGGTGGTTCTGTGTCACTACCAGTAGGCTACCCGAAAACTGTTCGAAACTCCATCATGGCACATCACAGTCGCCACAGGTGCGCACATCGTTATATATAATTATAATACCAACCCATCACCAGTAATGCATGTATTAGCAGTGTGTGTGTGTGTGTGCGTGCGTGCGTGCGTGCGTGCGTGCGTGCGTGCGTATATGTGCGTGCGTGCGTGCGTGCGTGCGTGCGTGCGTGCGTGCGTGCGTGCGTGTGTGTGGTGTGTGTGTGTGTGTGTGTGTGTGTGTGTGTGTGTGTGTGTGTGTGTGTGTGTGTGATGAAATGAGCGTTTTCTTATGTCTTTGTAAGCGCTCCAGGCACTTACAAAATGGGGCACCATATATAACACCAAAGAGCACATCCATTTCCCCACTGACTCAAGGCTCAAACTCACGCACCATCGAGAATCATCTCACAGACATTTTCAGCGAGCAGGACTGCACCCACACCCCGAGAGTGACGAACTGACGCCATCACGTCTTAGCACCTCGTCCGCTTTTTGAGTTTTCTTTGTGAAGTTTTTTTTTTTTAGTCACCAAGTGGCAAAACTCGTTTAACTTTATGTGGTGTTGTGATAGTTGTCACACACGGCCCTTTTGCGAGAGCGCTTGTGCATGCGTGTGAATGCTCATACGTGTGAGTGCGCCGCGTACATTATATGTAGTGTAAGCCTACATCTGTGACTCTGTGTGTGTGTATGCGTGTGCGCGCGCGCGCGTGCGTGCGTGCGTGTGTGTGTGTGTGTGTGTGTGTGTGTGTGTGTGTGTGTGTGTGTGTGTGTGTGTGTGTGTGTGTGTGTGTGTGTGTGTGTGCAGCGTGCGTGTGCCTGCTTGGTGTGTGTGTGTGTGTGTGTGTGTGTGTGTGTGTGTGTGTGTGTGTGTGTGTGTGTGTGTGTGTGTGTGTGTGTGTGTGTGTGTGTGAGTGAGTGCATGTGCAGGCTAATGTCATATTTTCGTCCGTCACTAGATATGCATCAGGAACATAATCATGCATATGATGGCGTAATTACTAACAGCCATTTCTTTTGTCCCCAGGCTGCTCATGCTGCAAGAAGCGCGACACAGATGAATTGAACACATTGTCCCCCAACGAACACAAAGAACCTAGAGGCCTGGACCACAAACCCATCAGCGTTATTTCACAAGATCGTCGACACAACTCCAGAACCGGTTCGAAAAGAGGAGCGAGGTCAGCGGACACGGCCAAGAACCCGCCAGAATATGACGACCTTCCTCAGTTCAACTGGAAGGCAAAAGACCTCCAGAAAAGAAGGCTTAATACAGACTGGGACTCTGAAAGAGCAAACGGCACAGCGGAAGCCTCACCTCGCTACAAAGAAGACGGACAGCACGACTTTCCTGAGTTCAACTGGAAGGCAAAAGATCTCCAGAAAAGTAGGCTTAATACCGACTGGGACTCTGAAAGAGCAAACTGCACAGCGGAAGCCCCATCGAAACCTCGTTACAAAGAAGACGGACAAGACGACTTTCCTGAGTTCAATTGGAAGGCAAAAGATCTCCAGAAAAGTAGGCTTAATACCGACTGGGACTCTGAAAGAGCAAACTGCACAGCGGAAGCCCCATCGAAACCTCGTTACAAAGAAGACGGACAAGACGACTTTCCTGAGTTCAACTGGAAGGCAAAAGACCTCCAGAAAAGTAGGCTTAATACCGACTGGGACTCTGAAAGAGCAAACGGCACTGCGGAAGCCACCTCGAAACCTCGTTACAAAGAAGACGGACATCGTAATCTTTCCAAATTCGGCTCACGGGCCAAGAAAAAGGAGAGAACTGACTATGCTTCCGGTTTATTGGGAGCTTCCGGCGCAGACCCGACCGGTAGAGACGAGACTCCAGACAGAGCAAAAAGGCCCCCCTCCCCAGGGCCCCCAGAGCCGAGACTCCAGACAGAGCAGGTTGTGACGAGAGGCCCTTCGCGCCCATGGAGCTCACTCCCATGGAGCATGAGTATCGGAGGTACGACTTCGAGCCGTCCGGTCAGGACGACAAGATCATTGAGGTGTGGGACGATGGAAGGACGAGAAGCAAGGAACGCTGGGAAGCCCGGCCCCTTTCAGGCCACAGTAAAAGGTCTCGTGCTCAACGCTTGTTGTCTGCGGGACAAGACAATGTTGCGTTCAACAAGGAATCTACAGAAACCACCGTTTGAGCGCTCGTGTCCTGGGCATAGACCTTATGAACGGAGCATGCTTCACATAATACTGCTTTTTTCATAAAAGGACTGGGTTTAGCCTTTTGGGTCGTCTGTTTCTGCAAGCGAGCTTTGCCTTACATCGTCTCCCAGCTTACACCATCGGTTTCACCAGAACTGGCATACATGTACATATGCTTAAGAGAAAACACCTTGAATGTAAACAGAGTTAAGAATTTTGTTATCCCAGTTGCAGTACGCATTTTAAATGACATTTGAGTGTGTGTGTGTGTGTGTGTGTGTGTGTGTGTGTGTGCGTGCGTGCGTGCGTGCGTGCGTGCGTGCGTGCGTGTGTGTGTGTGGTTAATAAAATTGTGTAGGTAAGCCGATATGATTTTATGACTGCAGCATTTGTTATAAATATGTTAAATGACATCAAGTGGTGTTACATTGTGATGTGATCGGTGTACATATAATTACACCTTTTGACGTTTTTCGATTTCTTACATTCGTACCCTTGTCCCGTCATTTGTTTTTGCTGTTCTTCTATTCACGAGGCCGCCGGCTTAATGGAACTGCCCCTTGTAGGATGAACAAAGTGCTGCCGAAATGAACTGACAGAGAAGGCATCGGGGGCCGTGCGCTTAGTGAGCACACGATGTCCTCTGGTTTAGCTGGATATACCTGTTTTTGAGGACGTGTTGCTGACTGAAGACTTTGTACGTAACACGGGAGACATGCACATGCAGCTGACAGGCCGCAGGACAGTTTTTTTTCCTTTGTGTGCCTGTACACGGTTGTCATCATTAGGATACAATTATCGTATTGGACAATCGGGTCTCTTCCCTCCACCCTGGAAAGCTAGCGGAAGCAGAATGGTGTCACCTATTGAAAATGAATTTCTAACGATGGTGCCATTTTTCTCCAAATTTTGTTAAAAGAAAGTTTTCGTTTTTCGCTGCCGTGGGATCTTTAACGTGCGCAAGTACGCCTGTAGCACACGGGACCTCAGTGTTTCGTCTCGAAGAACCAGACTCTGAGTCCACCACCCTGAGACCAATGACAGAGGGGAGAAGGTTGTCACACGAATTCGAGATGCGAACCCGCAGCCTTTTGATCCAGATTCCGGTGTCTTTAGCACTCAGCCACTTCACCTCAGATTTCAACTCGGAAGGTTCTGGAGAAGTAGGTCAGATTTGAACTGGGAACGTAATTCAGTCGTTGGACGTAAGAGGAGATAATGAAGCGAGGAAGAGTGGCAGAAGTTTTAGCCGAAGTCAAGGCCTCAGGTCGCTGTTTGTTAGAGTCAGTAATTATACTCGTGTGTGCATATGCCGGTGTGTGTGTGTGTGTGTGTGTGTGTGTGTGTGTGTGTGTGTGTGTGTGTGTGTGTGTGTGTGTGTGTGTGTGTGTGTGTGTGCGTGCGTGTGCGCGCGCGCGCTCGTGTATGCACTAAGAAAAGTCTCCCCGGACAAGATTTCGCGCTATATAAATGCCTTAATCATTATACTATTGCTAGTTCATTTATTCTCTCGAAGGTGTGCTGTACACTAGCTGCGTCTCTTTGTTTCGTCCTGGGGTGTCCTTGTGCGGTTGACAGGGCGTTAAAATCCAATAACTATATCTCTGTATCTCTGTCTGCCTGTCCGTTCGGCTGTCTCTTTCCTCTCTCTGTTGTTTCTTTTTCTCTTCTCGTCCCCTGTGATCAGATTGTCGTCATGTATTACTCTCTCCCCATCAAGTCTGGTCTCAAAAGGCTATATTTAAAAACAACAACAGTAAATGAAATCCTTTATTGTTTGTGTACATATATTCTGCAAGAATATTGCTGTCTGTAGATGTGTGATGACTGTCTGTGTGTGTTGATCGTGAGATCAGATTTCGTGTTGCTGATAGTCTGTTTCCTGTAGGCGGGTCTGGCGGATAAATGGCTGTAGCTGGATGATGGTAAATGATATTGTTGATTGACTGTACTGTCTATGTGGTGAGATTGTTGACAATGGCTGTGGCTGGATGATGGTAAATGTCATTGTTGATTGACTGTACTGTCGATGTGGTGAGATTGTTGACAATGTATTAGTGTACAGCGTCTACCGGCTAATAGGTGTGCATTTAGCAAGATATTCTTATTGTTTTATATTTTAATTTTGTTTCATTATTTTGTTATTGTTATGGCTGATGAATGGAGACATGTCCAGTATTTGTTGTTGATTTTAAGGATAAATTTTCATGGTAAATATGGAGAAGAGAAATGAAATCTCCCTAATGGCAGCTCGTACAAACGATTTTTTATTATTGTACATACTGTGTACATATATCATCAATGGATCTCCGTGAAAGTTCTTATAATGTCATTACTTTTGTAAGTATGTGACCACTGTACCGTTTACTTGTGAAAGTATGTGGCCTCTGTACACCTGTTCGGGACCAAAACAATAACAAAAACCACTTGAATATATAGAATATTCAGAGAAAATCGCCTTAATGGTGTTAACATTTTTTTCTTCAGATCAGCGACATAAATCACATAAACGGTGAAGAATGCACATTTTAATTTGTATTTTTTTTTATACACCAGTAAGCAGTGTGTAAATGTTTGGTACAAACAGTTTTACGTTTTATGTAATAGATGTCTTTTTTCAAAGCAACAACAACAACAAAAATTACGTTTACGTTTTCGGCCAGAATTGTCTTTTTTTGAATAACCACCTCCCCCAAACAGACAAACAAACAAGCGAACGGGGAAAACCCAAGCGATTTGTATGTTCGTTTAATTATTATCCGGTTGTGTGATTTGATCTGTAGTCTGAAAGTTGGCCGTCAACTTCGTTTCCGATTTTCTTCAGATCAACGCGCTTCCGTCTCTTGTGTCTCTAACCCTTGTGTGTATGCTGAAGCGAGCACAGAATCATCAAATGGAAATGGCACAGTTGATGGGAGGAAAATTAAAATCACATTGTTGAACGGAGGTGTACAGCCATTAAGTATACATACACAGAATATCTTTTACCAACACACACATACAAACGCAGGCAGGCAGGCAGACACACGCACACACACCAACACACACACACACACACACACACACACACACACACACACACACACACACACACACACACACACACACACACACACACACACACACACACACACACACACACGCAGGCACACACACACACACACTCGCAGGCACACACACACACACACACGCACGCACGCACGCACGCACGCACGCACGCACACACACACACACACACACACACACACACACACACACCTACCGACCGACCCCCGATACTTAGGCTAGCCCAAACAAGTTTGAAGCAAAGAGAAATACACACAAAATATTAATTAAACCAGTTAATAAGAAAGCGCTTTGAAAATGCCTTACCAACAAAAATCAACGTTGAGAATTTTACCATGACGGTGCCTACCGAATCTGAAGGGTCTGCTCTGAAAGTAGCAACAGAAAATCTGGTATTGAACAGTTTATTGATCAGGAGGAAATTGGAATTGGAAATCAAATTTGTAATGTTATGCGACGTGGTATGCCAACTGTGTCACACACCCATCGTCAATGCATTAAGCTTTCGGAGGCTTGGCGATATAAGGAGGGCTATTCAGAATTCTGATTCCTGTATATGCAATACAGCGTCCCATTTGTTGGTCATATAAGAATTTGGTCCGAATCGGACCTTGAATCGTAATGAACATGAGATAACAAAAACTTTGCCTCCTTCAACAAGTAAACACACAAACAAAGAAGTATGAAGTTTCAATGATGTATTTAAATTCACACACACACACACACGCACGCACGCACGCACGCACGCACGCACGCACGCACGCACCCCCCCCCCCCCCCCCACCAACACCACCACAGAACTAACTATAACGAAAACAATTATAAATCTTAATACCGATAAAAACAAACTTGATTTGCCTAACTGTTTTCAAGACATATATTTACCCTCATAATGGGCATTAATAATGATAATACAAACAAAAACAAAATCAAACAAACAAACAAAAAACTATATTTTTTCACTGCCTACCTTCGTTTAGATCACAAGTCGGGGCCGACGCCTGGATCGCCGAGTGATTGGTGACGGTCATCTAAGTCCAGCACTGTGCTTGGTCATTCCGGATCTCACCAGTACATTGCTTTATTGCCTCGTCTACGTTAGTCTTTGTCACGTGCAATTGCACGCATGCGCATCAAATACACACATCCAATATTCTGCGGTCTGTATTAATTCGCTTTGGCCAACATGTCATTGGCGGTAAATGGACATTCGCATGGTTTTTTCGTGCCCGCAGGTATTCGTGCGGCTAAGAAAAGCTGCGTGCCTGTAGTGTTAGGAATTACATCTGCAAAAGCGCTAGAACGGACACGCTTTTATCATTAAAAATAAAATAAAAAATCTAGCAATATTTATTGAAAACTACTTTTACGCCATGATTATGCAATCAAAATCACTGTGATGAGGGTGCTTCCCCCCGGAAACTGCAGAAATAGCGGAAATCACAAAGATGTATAAGCACAAATGTTATCGCGATCTATGCCAACTGCATAATTATAAAAAGTAGCATGCTTGTCAGATAAACCCGCTCTTGCAGAATAAAATCAGAGCGTCTTTAAAAAAAGAAAAGAAGCATTAACAGTGAGGAAGACATACCCGAATGTTTGACGAAAGCTAAGCATAAGTGTCTATTTTGTTGCTCGTAAAACATCAGTGGTTGTTATTAACAGGTATCTTTTGGAAGCCTTGTTTATATAATCTGAAAACATTTACGCTTCTTATGACACTTGCGAATCAGTTTTTCAGGTGCACTAGAAGTCGTGCCCAAAACTCCTTGAAACACATGAAAAGGGCCTTTGTTCGTACGTTTGGTTCCGCCAATAAGAGTGATTTGCGGAGGCCTGAAATGAACATACATTGGTCAAGGGTGCGGCAGATAACGAGCAAAGAGAATCGTTGTTAACTGCTTGCCTCCGTCGTGCAGATGGGGAGGCTCGCGGACCGCTTTCCAGCAGACGCCGGATGTAAATGCTCATCAGACTCGTTTAATTTCCTCTCGCAAGGAGCAGGTGATATTAGCAATAACACCATCTTCTGTCTTAAAGGAACTATCCGTCTGAAAATTTGTTTTGACCGACAGGTAGAAGCGACCAAAATAAAACTTCAAATTAAAGGCTCTGTTTTAGAGTGCCCGGTTGATTTTATATCGAATTTAGAAAGCGATTTCTGTTCTCAGTGCTCTCAATGACCCGACACGAGTTGTTCGCACCGCTTGATGCCAAAGAGGCTGAAAATCTCATCTGGCCAGCTTGTACAACTCAGAATAATCTGTTACAACCCCTAAATGTACAAAAGCAGCCAGCATAACTTAATCGACTAACCGTCTTTAATTAATCACATGTCTGTGGCCAATGCTACATTAACGATGACAGTCAGTTAAGCTTACTTGCGAGACAGAAAACTTCCAAGCAAACCTCGGCCATCTCCTCCTATCGCAGGTACTCAGAGGATTGCTGTTGTTGTCAGCTACAATTAATACTTAGGCCTGAACTAAAAGAAGAAGAAAACTATGTTTGTTTATACAAAACAACAGATACAATAAGCATAATTACAATAACATTGCCTCCTTTTCCCAACTTTAATACAAAGGTGCACTAAAATGAATGTGTTAGTGTATTCGGCTACAACAACAACAACAACAATAATGATAATAATAAGAAGAGTAAGAATAAGAATAATAGTAACACAATGAACCACCTACATGAAACATCATTTTCCAGAGACAAAAAGGGTTCAAAAGTGCTTTACAATTTCCACACCAAAATATTGCAGTCTTCTAGGGGGTCGAGGAGAAGAGAGTAGGTGACGTCAAATGACGTGACGTAAAAGAATGTGGTGGCGGTGGAAGGACTGGACAGATAAGATCTTTGAGAGTTGTATGTG
>JABMCL010001506.1:1990000-1995000 GCA_018857735.1 Alviniconcha marisindica
AACAAAGAAAGAAACAAAGAAAGTAAGAAGAAGAAGAAGAAGTGACAACAATAACGACAACACCAAGATGGCCGAGACCAGTAGTCTATGCTGTATCTACTTGTAAAAGTCGAAACAGAAACGTTTCCTCAACCTGTAGACTGTAATGTGCCCACAGTCATGACTGGTTGACTGTAAGCAGCATGCATAAGGCNATTCATTTTTTTCTCATCAACCCACCAACACCACACCACCACACACACACACAACACAACAACACACACACACACACACACACACACACACACACACACACACACACACACACACACAACACACCACACACACACACAACACACACAACACACACTTCACCACCATCCCCACACACACACACACACACACACACCCACACACACACACACACACACACACACACACACACACACACACACACACACACACACACACACACACACAACACACACACACACACACACACACACCACACACACACACACACACACACACACACACACACACACACACACACACACACACCACACCACACCACACACACACACACACCACAACACACACACACCACACAACAACACACACACACACACACACACACACACACACACACACACACACACACACACACACACACCACACACACACACACACACACACACACACACACACACACACACCACACACACACACCACCACACCACACGCACACACACGCACACACACACACACACACACACATTCGCGCACCAGCAAAATCACTAGCACCGCCATCTCCGCCATCACCATTCTAAGCTGACCATCACCACCATAACAGACAGAGAGAGAGAAATAAAAAGCACACACCACAAATTTCCTGCCGCACGGTGACTGTCTTTCACTACACTGGACTACAAATCATAAAATATAGTTCCCGTTCAATAAAAACAGCGACACGCTCCAAACCACAGGAACGCCCCACCAGCCCTGCCGTGCCAAATGCTATGTTGACAAGAGGCGCAAACTACTGGAGGGTAGCGGAACCACTCTACTGAAAGACTAGAAAAATACCCGCTTCAGTGGCATAATACAGAGAGAGAGAGAGAGAGAGAGAGAGAGAGAGAGAGAGAGAGAGAGAGAGAGAGAGAGAGAGAGAGAGAGAGAGAGAGAGAGAGAGAGAACTCAAAATATTTATTTTACAAGGATTGTAGTTTGGGATCAGTCTAAACGTAACAACCAGTCCTTGCCGAGCTATTGATGAGTAAATATAAAATTACAGGGCATCATCTGTACACATAATTACAAGCATGACCGAGCAAGTGAAATTTTAAACATGAATATTTATACATGGAACATAAGAACCTCCACACAAAAACATAGCGTGTTCATAGCACCAGATGCACACAGTGTATACATCACTCAGTCATACATGTATAAGCAAACAACCAGCAGATAAAGCAGTACATCTAATAAATTCATATGACCAATATTGAAGAAGAAAACAGAAGCAGCCGATGCTTATTTTAGAAACAATAAGGAAGAGGGAGAAAAAAAACCCCAACAAAAACAAACAAACAAACAAAATGCAGTCTGGAAGACTGGGCGGACCTGACTGGGTGTAGAAACTAGGTCTGAAATCACCAGTCACTGCAAAGGTAATTACTCGAAAAGCTCTCTCTTTTTCCCCTCCCCCCTCTCTCACCCTAGCAGTTTTGTGGTCACAATCCATCCTATGTCACTGCTTCAAGGTGTAAAGCGAAGTTTTTCGCTTGAAGGAGCTGACTGAGTGACAAAATATGACTGTCGGCTGTAGGTTGTTCTATAGAAAGGCACCCGAAAATTCTATACTTGTGTTTTGAATATGTCTGTCCTCGACCTAGGCGAACTAAGCTGATAGTTCGTGAGTGGGAATAGCGTGAGGAAGGGTGGTGTGTGTACAGGTTACTGTGGGGTCTCATTGTTAAAGGACAAGTCCAAGGTTGGGGTGATTTCATCAGTTTAACACGATTTCCGTTAAAGTTCGCTGAGAACAATGATGTAGGTGAAATTGTGATCGGAGGGTTATAAATGCACGAAAACAGGTATTTTCTGTCGTACCGAAAGCGTCGCCATGACGCTGAAAATCATGTGCACATATGCGCACTACGTCACTCTGGGGAGTCGCTGCAAAATGGCTAGTAACCACAGAGTAACCGATTTGGAAAAAAAATCCAGTTCGAATCTCCAAGGATGAAGCTCCGACGCAATTATCAGTAATTGGGCCTTTGTTTATTTCCTCCTTGTTATTTCATCTTTCTCGAGCCTTGTTAAGTACGTGGCGTTTCAGTCTTTTCGTTCTGTTTACTCTATTTTTCACAACAAGCTGGACCTCATCAGGGAGCCTGCCTTTTATTGGGTGTTTTATTTATTTTCCCAATTTATCCTTGTTTGTTTCATCATATGTAAGAATGAAAAAGTTTTGTTCGTTCTAGTTCAATAGACTAGCGATTTCGTGGCCTCCCTGGGTTAGGGTTTGGGGTTGGGCTAGTTACCGGTTCTTGTCATTCACTATTTTTTCTCTTGGCTTGCCCTTTGGTTTCTCGAGTTGTATCGTTCATTTACGATGTACGAGTGAGGGGGGTAGTCTAGATGTTTAACGAGACCGCTCATTCTTTCTTTGTGAGCGTCTGTTGCCCTGCCGTGTTGTTGTCACTGCTAAGTGGGTTGTATCGTGTACTGACACGAATTACGTGTATCCAGCCTTTGTCCCGTTGCTCGCTGACATTACTTGCCTCCTCTTTCTTTTCAGAAAGTGTTGTTTTCCCCTTCTTTTTCACCATGCGTTCTTTTTTATATATTTTTTTATCTTAGGTTTATTGGCCATTTCGTACCCGCTTGTTAGCTTGCCTGATTAGGGCAGCCATTTTGCATTTCTCTTGTCGTCTGCAGTTGTTTACCTCCGATGCTTTGCCATCGGTAGTCCTGATTAGCGTTTTGCTTTATCAATCTGCAGCCTTAGTTTTTCTAGATAGAAGCCGGGATAGTGAGGGGTTAGTTTAGATTAGTTATGGTTAGTTTGGCTTTCCATCTGTTTGTCGTTGGCA
Organism: Alviniconcha marisindica; assembly: GCA_018857735.1. Lineage (NCBI taxonomy): Eukaryota > Metazoa > Mollusca > Gastropoda > Provannidae > Alviniconcha > Alviniconcha marisindica. Next base: position 1,993,078 of record JABMCL010001506.1, read on the forward strand.
CAGTTATTTTTGCTCTGTGCTCTTATGACTGTAGTCGTCCACTCCTTTGTTGCAGACAGTAGTCTTTAGACTGTTGTGATTTGGTGGTGTTTTTTTCTGTTTTTTTTTTTTTCTCTCCACCTTATGCTTGCAGGTAGGCAACCGTTTGGGGTTTTGAGGTGGTTTCAGCTGTTTTGTTTCTTTCATTTGGTGTCAGCTGTTTGCTTGCCTGATTAGGGCAGCCATTTTTCGTTTGCCACCAGCATTTGTGGTTTGGTCTTTCTTCTTTGCCACAGGCATTTGTGGTCTGTTCTTTCTTTCTTTGCCATAGGCATTTGTGTAGTCTCTTTCTTTCACGGCCTTTTCTGCCGTAGGCATTCGTGTTAGACTTTTTGTCTTTGCCTTGTTAGCGCTTATTTCAGGGTATCAGTGTATCTCTCAATTTTTGGTATCATGCTGTGCGCTTGCTGCTCGTCAGCTTCATCCTTGGAGATTCGAACTGGAAATTTTTTTCCAAGTCGTTACGCTATGGACAGCCCTACAAATTCCGCTTTGAAGCAAACCCCATTTGGTATTCCTCCGATAAAGTTTACGAAATCGCACTCAGCGAAGTGCTCGCTACACAGATGGGCGTGACTGAGGCGCAGCATCAAAGTCAGCTCGTTTGAATTGTACAAATTTGACCCATTTTCGCCTCACAGCGGGTCGATTCCGCGGGAACTCGTGCATATTTATGCTTTGGGTAGCTTGTGAGTTGTTACAGTTTGCTGCAACACAGTAGGCCGGCATGGTTAGAGCTTTTTGTCGACCACACGCATACACATTCAATGAACAAACTAAGATGGAAACCGCACTGACTCCCAGACTGACGTCACTTCCGGAAAGTCACGTGACTGATGGAGAATCCGAGACAGCAGTCTCGGCTAGCCTACAGAAGAAAAAAAAATCGATTAAAAACCAACATACACATTTTGTTCCATTTTTTATTTCATTAAATCTCAAACCTGTGACTCATTTGTCAATCATTTCGATGGTCATTTTGCATACTTAAAAACCTTGGACTTTTCCTTTAAGGACCTTGTATATGAACAAACCCTTGTTGTATTCCAGTTGTTTGTGTAGGCTCATTGTCTTCATCTCTTTTAATCTCTGGTCAGTAGTTAGAATTGTACCTGGAAAGATTAACTTTACAGCTCTTCTGTGCAGACACTTTAATCTCTTTTTGAGGACATCGCTACATCCGTCCCACAGTCCTATAATCAACGTGAGATTTACTGTGGGCATTGAAAAATAGTTTTCTGGTGTCGATGTCTACAATGTACCTTAATTTCGAGAGAAAGAAAACAACTCGTCTGGAAACTGTTTTTGCACACATTATTAGTATGTGAGTCCCAACGAAGTTTATTGTCTATGGTAACATTTAAAAGACGGTGTTCCGACATTTGAAATTTTTTCAGCGTAGAACGTGGTCGAGCGGTAAGGGTGACAGTTGGTGTTTCAGTTCGGTAGCGATTGTCATAGACTTGGTCTTGATCGGATTGATGACACACCAGTTGGATACCTGATGTATATATAGCTATCTATAAAGTTAGATTCATTGGTTATGAAAAAGATGTTATGTGTAGGAATGCGAAGCCCAAATTAAAGATATCCACTCACTCATCTTCATTAAATCAGTTTGAACAATGAGCGGTACAACTCTTTACTCACTCGGTCAACCACATGCTCACTAACTCATTCACTCATATCAATCATATCACTCACTAAACCGGTTTGAATAACCGTCGGTACAACTTTTCCGCGTCAGGCATCGTCTCAGTAAGATCAGTAGCGAGTATCAAAGACCATGCATGCAGCCACTCTATTGAAGCCAGCTTCATCACGGCAAAGGTCTTTGCAGTTTGATCTTTCGATAACGGCCGAGTCTCGAAAACAGTTGATTAA
>JABMCL010001506.1:2000000-2007500 GCA_018857735.1 Alviniconcha marisindica
AGATAAAAGCGTTTTGGCATCCAGTGCTTGTACATTTATTGCGAACATTTCACTTGGATGAAGTTTTGCATCAGCAGACATAAACAGTAACTACTTGGTTTAATTTCAATGACAAATTACGTATATATGAAATTTATTTTGACCGCCAAAAGATAGAAGAAAGCAACAACAACAACAACAACAACAACAACAACAACAACAACACAACAACAACAACAAAGAGCGAGGAAAAAACAACAACTCTAGTTCTTGATTTTGTATTTTTTCCTCTGTCGTTTTTCCTCTTAATATATGTCCATATATGTTATAGGGGAGATTAGAATCGAATGATACCAATATCTCCATCACTCTTACCCTGCCAAAGAATTGGCGCTGCTGATGCAATTCCGCCCAAACAAAGTCTCTCAGTCAGCTGTAGGCAAGCAAAAACATTCATTTTGTAGAATTTGGATCATCGGAGTACAGTTAGCATTAGCAGGACATCCTATACCGTCTTTGTGGTAGATATGAAACACTTTGCCATAGACTTCATGTGATGTCAGAAGAAAAGGGAAAGGGTTAAACACCCGCGCACGGGTTTATTCTAACGTGGTCTGTTTGTTTTGCATGCAGCGATCAGTACCTGTGTGGTTATGTGCTGGTGTCAGGTAATGGCACTCACCGGTTTCTGCAGTGGAGTTTGACAGACTGCACTTTGCCCTACCTGTCTGTCTGTATGATCCACATCCAGCCACCAGGTGAGTCGTCAAGAACACTGCACTCTGTCCTGCCTGTCTGTCTGCATGTTCCATTCACATTACCTCCAGGTTAGTCGTCTAGAAGACCGCACTGTGTCCTACCTGTGTGAATATTGCACACATAACCTCCAGGTGAGTCGTCTAAAAGACTGCATTCTGTCCTACCTGTCTCTGTGTATTTTCCACACCCAACTTGCAGATAAGTCGCCTAGAAGACCTTACACTGCCCTACATGTCTATCTGTATGTTCCGCACCCAACCTCCAGATGAGTGGTCTACAAGACTCAGAAGAGCAGTCTACAAGGCTCAGGTGAGACATCGACAAGACTCAGGCGAGTTGTCTACAAGACCCAGGAGAACCGTCGAAGTTGAGTAGATAGATTGCACCCTATCGTTTCTCTTTGTCTGCAGGATCCACACCCATCCACCTGGTCATTCCACCTCAAGACTCAGCTGAGCCGTCGTAGTTACATAGCTATACCTGTCAGTTTGATCCACGATCTCCTTTCATATATTTTAGGTAGCACGAATGTATATTGCTTATGATCCAACCGTTGAGTTTTATGACTGTTTGCCATCTTTTCATTCACCTTCCCCATCCCCATCATCATTATGATCATCGCCCCCGCCGTCAGTATCATTATCGTCGTCGTCGTCGTCGTCGTCGTCGTCGTCGTCATCATCATCATCATCATCATCATCATCATCATCATCATCATCATCATCATCATCATCATCGGTATTTTATTGAGCAAAGGCGATAGTCTGCAAAGCCAGAGTAGAAACCCAGGAGGAGGGAACGCGTACGATTATTCACCAGCTTCGCAGCATTTGCTTCCTACTTTGCAGGTGCGATTGCACTCAGGCTAGCTGCCCTTGAAGCACAAAGCTCAGGTGTGTTGCAAAACTGGACAGATAGCGAGCAAGAGCCAGGTCAGCTCGAAGCCAGACTCACAGTGACTGCGTCACTGACTGATACCCAGACAGCCAGAAGCACATTGAGCGGGTCGGTGGCTGACACTGTCAGTGACAAAGCCAAGAGCTGGCTGGGTGAGTCATCGCTTGATATCCCCAGATCCAGAAACGCATCGAGTGCGCCATTGCTTAATATCCCCAGAGGCAGATATACACCCACTGCGTCATTGCGTGATATTCCGAGGGTCAAAAGCATGTTGAGTGCGTCATTGCTTTATATCCCTAAAGTCAGAAACGCATTGAGTGCATCACTACTTGATATCCCTAGAGCCAGAAACACATCAGATGCGTCATTGCGTCATATCCCTGGAGGCGTAAATACACCAAGTGCGTCATTGCGTCATATCCCCAGAGCTAGAAACACATCGAGTGCGTCATTACGTAATATTCCTGGAGGTAGAAACACATCAAGTGCGTCATTGCGTCATATCCCCAGAGCTAGAAATATATCGAGTGCGTCATTACGTGATATCCCGAACACTAGAAACAGACAGAATGCGTCATTGCTTGATATTTCCAGAGCCAAGAACAGCTTGAGCTCTTCATCCCTCGACTTCCCCAAAGTCCAAAACGGACCGAGCGCAACAAGGCGTGAAACTCTGCAAGCCAAAAGAAAGCAGAGTGCGTCAAGATCTGCAAACGTTCAAGCTAAAAGCAGATCTGATGCTCCACCACCTGGCTTATCTAAAAAATCCCGTCTGATCACCAGGCGCGCGCCGGGGCGAGGTCTTGGCCATGCAGCAAGAACATTGTCGAAATCAAAACGAAATGCAGTGGCGGCGAGACGGTCAGTTGCAATACCCACCCGGCGAGTTCTCGGTCCAGTCAAGAAGGTGGACAGGAGGCTTTTAGCGGCGCGGCCCCTGCGTGCTCCTCGGGCAGTGGGAAAGCACAGGCTTAGGCGCAGATCGTCCTCGGAGCACCACTGTCATGCTGTCCCCCGTCCGACTTCTGTGTGCTGCTGGACGTCTTCTGGTGCCCTGGTTGCGTTCCCCAACAATCATTGCATTGATTACAGGCGAAGGGTCCCGTGTCGCACCAATGCTCCACGTACGTCAGTGTCTACGACTCCTCAAACCACCCCCAAAATTCAGTCTCCAGTTAAGTTAGCCTCTACGCCCCCTCAAACCAGCTTCAAGATCCAATCTTCGAAGTTACCATCTACGGCACGTCATACCACCCCCCATATTCAATCTCCAGCTAAGTCAGAATATACGACTCCTCTGCCCACCCACAAAAATGAATCCTCAGCTAAATCAGTATCCACGGCGCGTCATACAACCCCCCAAGTTCAGTTCACGACGCACTCGCGTAGTGTTAGCCAGGCTACGACCGGTTTGACGTGGACTCGATCCAAATCCACAACATCTGCGAGCAGCATTACCAGTGAATCAGCCACGAAGGCGGCAATACCTCAAGCGCAGGCCTTCACCTCGCCTCTGACACAGCATAAGGCGCAGCATGCTTCAACGGCACACGGCAGTGCCCAGAATTTCACTGTATCCCCAACAGTCCCACGAAAAGAGCTCAGAAAAGGCAAGTCTAGCAGGTCGCCCTCGATGCAACAGCAGAGCAGCACCCAGAAGAAGCGTTCTTGGCGCGTCAGCTCTGTCCCGCCTCAGCCGGCAGCCACTGCAGCGCGTCCTACCCCGCCCTCTGAGACCTCCGCTACCTCGCTCCTTGCAGACGCTTCCACGGTCAACCCGCAGAAAGGACCGACGTCACAGCAGCTTACCGTGTCGACTGATGAGGACCCAGTTACCTCAACCGCCGAGTCTACTGCTTCAGCCGATACCGGTTTGACGACGACGACGATGGCGATGACTTCGACGACGGATACGCCTGTGCCAGCCACCTCCGCCACTCCTGCTGGCTTCGCTTCGAGTGTTCTCTTTGGAACCTCCACCGACGTCACGTCCGGACGCCAGGGGGACCACAGGGAGACAAACACTTCCGGTCATGCTACTAGTGATGGGATTGGGGGAACAAGAAGTTCCTCTGCGCATGTGCAGGTGGGACCCACACCGTCTTCGTGGCCCCAGTTCAAGGCTGACACATCGCTAGGAGAGGCCGTGGACTTCGTCACTGGTTTGGAGGTGGGAGTTGGCTGGTGTGTGTGTGTGTGTGTGTGTGTGTGTGTGTGTGTGTGTGTGTGTGTGTGTGTGTGTGTGTGTGTGTGTGTGTGTGTGTGTGTGTGTGTGTGTGTGTGTGTGTGTGTGTGTGTGTGTGTGTGTGTGTGTGTGTGTGTGTGTGTGTGTGTGTGTGTGTGTGTGAGTGTGTGTAATGTTTTTGACTTGTTCTTGCTCACATTTTACATATGTTTGAAGGTTGTTTCTCTGTCGGCAGTGTAACATGTCAGTGGAATGTATGTCTCACGTATTGCTGCATCCTGACCTCCCTGCCGAGGTCAAAGTTGACCTGCTGAACTCTGACCTTGTTCCGTGTCCTTCGTGTGACCCTGACCCTAGCATCAAAGGCGATAACACGACGCTGACGTCGGACAGATGGAGACGCGGCATACAGGTTTGCATTTGCGTAATGGTGCTAGGCAACGACGAAACCATGATTTATTCTTCACTCTCTCGTTCATCTAGATCTGTTTGCCATAGGCATTATATGCTTATTGAACATCTCCCTTCTAGTTCAAACGAAACTCAAGACTGGAGAGAGAGAGAGAGAGAGAGAGAGAGAGAGAGAGAGAGAGAGAGAGAGAGAGAGAGGAGAGAGAGAGAGAGAGAGGAGAGAGGAGAAGAGAGGAGGAGGACTGTACGTGTGTTTGTGATTTTTGTGCCCGGCGCGGGTGTGTTGTGTATATATAGTGTGTGTTTGTGTGTGTGGTGTGTTGTGTGTGGTTGTGTGTGTGTGTGTGTGTGTGTGGTGTGTGTTGTGTGTGTGTGTGTGTGTGTGTAGGTGTGTGTGTGTGTGTGTGTGTGTGTGTGTGTGTGGTGTGTGTGTTGTGTGTGTGTGTGTGTGTGTGTTGTGTGTGTTGTGTGTGTGTGTGTGTGTTGTGTGTGTGTGTGTGTGGTGTGTGTGTGTGTGTGTGTGTGTGTGTGTGTGTGTGGTGTAGGTGTGTAGGTGTGTGTGTAGGTGTGTGTTCTTGTACCTAATCTGCAGTGTGAATGCCTCCGGGTCAAAGACTTACTTAAAAGTGCAATATCCATGCACAACATGGGGACTATTTAGTTTTGTTGTTGTTTTTCTTGTTTTTTCTGTTACAGTTATTCAATTTTTGTACACACCAAGCTGAGATCATCAAGAAATTATGTACCAGATAAAGCCCAAAATATTCTGAAATTTTGAAATTTTGAAAGTACAGTGGTAAATTATTTTTTATTATTTATTAAACGAAACAATTAGACATAAAAAGGGTATCCAAATGATGTTCTCAGACATAATCCAACGGTTAAAAATGGTTAAAAACAAAACAAAACAACAACAAAAAACACGCTAATTCTAGCGTTTTATAACGCCAATACGTGCTATATTGTCTCAATAAAATTAGCGTTTTTTTTTTTTTTAACCTTTGATGTGTCTGGATCTTGTTTTAGAACGCCAGCAGTCAACCCTGTTTCAGATTTTTTTCCCTCAGGCATAATCTGGTGTGAGTGTCAATGTGCTGGTGCTGGAGAAGTGCAGACATAGTCTGGTGTAAATGTCAGTGTGTTAGTGAAGGAGAAGGGCAGTCAATCTGGTGTGACTGTCAGTGTATTGGTGCAGGAGAAGGGCAGACATAGTCTGGTGTGAGTGTCAGTTTGTTAGTGAAGGAGAATGGCAGTCAATCTGGTGTGAGTGTCAGTGTGTTGGTGCAGGATAAGTGCAGATATAGTCAGGTGTAGGTGTCAGTGTGTTAGTGAAGGAGAAGGGCAGTCAGTCAGTCTGGTGTTAGTGTCAGTGTGTTGGTGCACGAGAAGTGTAGACATAGTCTGGTGTCAATGTGTTGTTGCATGGGAAGTGCAGACATAGTCTGGTGTAAGTGTCAGTGTGTTGGTGCAGGGGAAGTGCAGACATAGTCTGGTGTTAAGTGTCAGTGTGTTAGTGAAGGAGAAGCGCAGACATAGTCTGATGTAACTGTCAGTGTGTTAGTGAAGGAGAAGTGCAGACATAGTCTGGTGTTAAGTGTCAATGTGTTAGTGAAGGAGAAGTGCAGACATAGTCTGGTGTTAAGTGTCAATGTGTTAGTGAAGGAGAAGGGCAGTCAGTCTGGTGTAAGTGTCAGTGTGTTGGTGCATGAGAAGTGCAGACATAGTCTGATGTAAGTGTCAGTGTGTTGGTGCAGGAGACGTGCAGACATAGTCTGATGTAAGTGTCAGTGTGTTGGTGCAGGGGAAGTGCAGACATAGTCTGATGTAAGAGTCAGTGTGTTGGTGCAGGGGAAGTGCAGACATAGTCAGGTGTAAGTGTCAGTATGTTAGTGAAGGAGAAGGGCAGTCAATCTGGTATGAGTGTCAGTGTGTTGCTGCACGAGAGGTGCAGACATAGTCTGGTGTACGTGTCAGTGTGTTAGTGAAGGAAAGGTGCAGACATAGTCAGGTGTAAGTGTCAGTGTGTTAGTGAAGGAGAAGGGCAGTCAGTCTGGTGTGAGTGTCAGTGTGTTGGTGCAGGAGAAGTGCAGACATAGTGAGGTGTAAGTGTCAGTGTGTTGGTGCAGGAGAAGTGCAGACATAGTCTTGTGTAAGTGTCAGTGTGTTGGTGCAGAAGAAAGGTGCAGACATAGTCAGGTGTAAGTGTCAGTGTGTTAGTGAAGGAGAAGTGCAGACATAGTCCGGTGTAAGTGTCAGTGTGTTAGTGAAGGAAAATGCAGACATAGTCTGGTGTAAGTGTCAGTGTGTTAGTGAAGGAGAAGTGCAGACATAGTCTGGTGTAAGTGTCAGTGTGTTAGTGAAGGAGAAGTGCAGACATAGTCTAGTGTAAGTGTCAGTGTGTTAGTGAAGGAGAAGTGCAGACATAGTCTAGTGTAAGTGTCAGTGTGTTAGTGAAGGAGAAGTGCAGACATAGTCTGGTGTAAGTGTCAGTGTGTTAGTGAAGGAGAAGTGCAGACATAGTCTGGTGTAAGTGTCAGTGTGTTAGTGAAGGAGAAGTGCAGACATAGTCTCAGTGTAAGTGTCAGTGTATTAGTGAAGGAGAAGGGCAGTCAATCTGGTGTGAGTGTCAGTGTGTTTGTTTAGGGGAAGTGCAGACATAGTCTGGTGTAAGTGTCAGTGTGTTTGTGAAGGAGAAGGGCAATCAGTCTGATGTGAGTGTCAGTGTGTTGGTGCACGAGAAGTGCAGACATAGTCTGGTGTAAGTGTCAGTGTGTTGGTGCAAGGGAAGTGCCTTTTCCTTCCAGAACGAAGCAGTCCGTATGCCTTGTGTTTCATTAAAAGACACCCGTTCCTCACTGTCTGATTCTGAGACCTTTCTTTTCTCTGCAGCGTTTCTTTCGGGTTTTGAATCGTTATCTGGTTGGAACACATGTCCGCCAACCTCACCCAGCCAACGACGTGAGTAACCGGATTAATTGTCGTTGTTGTTTTGTTGTTGGTGATGATAATGACGATCTTCACGGTGTAGTTGTAGCACAATGGCAGCATTAATCTCCATCGTGAATTCCTGACACAATGACAGTCGGTCTTCATTATGCACTGAATCAGGTCGAGCGGCTCCATTGATCGGTACGTGTTTTGTACAGCCACGGTCCAGTGAACCTGCGTTGTACGTTATTTTATTGATCGTTCATTATCACTGTTTTGCTATTGTATTACCAAGGGCCCACATGCATGAAGAGCAAATAGAGTTAAGCGCGTTGAGC
>JABMCL010001506.1:2015000-2027500 GCA_018857735.1 Alviniconcha marisindica
TTGACCGTGGACTGTCATTGGCGGGAGCTGCCACAAGTATCATTTTTGTCGCGACAAAAGTTTTGTCGCGACAAACACATGTTTGTCGTGACAAAACTTCTGTTGCGACAAAAATTATACTTGTGGCAGCTCCCGCCAATGATAGTGGACTGACGTCCTTTAGCCACGGGCAGCAGACGTTGCTGGCGTAGTGAACAGACTGATTTTGTTTGGTTGTGGACTGGCGTCCTTTAGCCATGGGCAGCAGACTTTGCAGGCGTAGTGGGCAGAGACTAATGTCGACTGGTTGTGTCCAACAGCTGGTTTGTGCGGTGGTGGGCAGAGACTGATGTCGACTGGTTGTGTCCCACAGCTGGTGTGTGCGGTGGTGGGCAGAGACTGAAGTCGACTGGTTGTGTCCCACAGCTGGTGTGCGCGGTGGTGGGCAGAGACTGAAGTCGACTGGTTGTGTCCCACAGCTGGTGCGTGCGGTGGTGGGCAGAGACTGAAGTCGACTGGTTGTGTCCCACAGCTGGTGTGCGCGGTGGTGGGCAGAGACTGAAGTCGACTGGTTGTGTCCCACAGCTGGTGTGTGCGGTGGTGGCGGTGCTGCTGCACTACTGCTACACGGCCGTCTTCATCTGGATGCTGGTGGAGGGGTTGCACCTGTACAGCAAGGTGGTCAGGGTCTTCGGCACGGAGCGATCCAGAATGACCTACTACGTCTGCTTTGGATGGGGTAGGTCTACACACATACACGCACGCACGCACGCACGCACTACTGACACACACACACACACACACACACACACACACACACACACACACACACACACACACACACACACACACCTTCACACACACCCAATCGGTAGCCTCGAGGACAACGACGATAACAGCAATGATAACGATGAAATAATTATAATAAAAACAATAAAATGATGGTGGAGATGGTGACAATAATGGTAAATGCTGTCATTATTATTACAGTCATTACCATTACTATGGTGATTTATGTACTCGTTATATTGAAATCTCCGACCGCCGTAATCATTGGACAAACTTTACAAAGTACTTCCCCCCCCCCTCTCTCTCTCTCTGTGTCTGTGTCTCTCTGTCTCTATCTCTCTCTCTCTGTCTCTGTCTGTCTCTCTGTCTCTGTCTCTCTCCTCTCCCGCTCTTTCTCCCAAAGAAACAGACCATTCGTGGTTTTGTTCTGTCTGTCTGCCTCTAATAATTTTTTGTTGTTGGCTGAATATTAAAAAATAAGAAAAAAATAAGGTTGAAGTGTTAAAAAAAAAGGTGTAATTGTTGAAGCATTATATTTAGATAATTTAAACCTTAACGAAAACAACAAAAATATATTACATACATATATATAATTGGTTTTAGGGTTGGGGGATGAGAAAAAAAGAAGAAAAAAAGTCAAAAAGTATGTGTCAGAAGTGGGATTCGAACCCACGCCCACATTCGTGGACCAGATCACTCACCGCTCCTGAAAGCGGAAGATAACTCTTGAGTCTGGCGCCTTAGACCACTCGGCCATCCTGACAACTGAAAGATACAGTGAAATTATAGGTACAAATACGCTGGAAACACAATCCCCGTTTGGCTCTTAAATTACGGCATACTGACTGGTTTCATTGTACTGTTGACAATTCAAAAACACACTACAAAACTATTATGAAATCGCAGGGTGTTCGTTCACGTCAATAGTGCACAGAAACATAATGACTAATTCACGGGAAACAACTGTGTTTTAATGCTTGCAATCATTTGCTGAGACGGTTAGCTCCCTTGTCTGAGAAGCAGCCGGACATGGTTCAGGAATAACGGGGGCTTGATCTTGATGCGCACTATAACTAGAGTGCGATACGCTAACAGGACCATGGTTCAGGAGCTGTGTGAGAGTCGAGGTGGACGTCCTGGACTGTCCGTCCTAACGAGTCTTCTGGTTTCCGTGGACGTAAAGATTTATTGCACCGTGCTTCGGCATTGGTCACAACTTGTCCCTGTCAACTGACATCTGAGGACATAAAGCATTACTTCATCATCTAACAGGACCCAATCTTGGGTATAGCGTCAATCTTGGGTATAGCGGGTTAACCTTCCACATAACTCCTGTTATTTTCTGCGCAAAGGCCCACCTTCAATGAAACTGATAAATAATGAACCTTTTTCATGTTGTATTGTACTGTATTGATTTCTTGAATTTTTTTCTAAAGAAAATATTTCTTTTTAGTTTGTCTACCCATGCATGTACCTCAGCAGCTCAAAAGAAAGAACAAACGAAACACACACACACAAAAGAAAAGAAAAAGAAAGAAAGAATAAAACAAAAACCACACACACGCATGACACACGTGTGTGTGCACCTGTGTGAACACACACACACACACACACACACACACACACACACACACACACACACACACACACACACACACACACACAGCAATCCCCACCTCCACCCCCCATTTTTTAAATCAAAATATTTCTATGTAATTGTTCCAGTCTTTGTAGTTGTTGTCATTTTCAATTTCAGGTGTACCACTGGTGTTGGTGACAATTTCTGCTGCTGCTGACTGGGAAGGTTATGGAACTCCCACAAGGTGTGTTGACAAAGCTGTCATCATTCCCCATCACATCCCCAACAAATACTGTTTTAATCTAATAGCATAAGGACGTACACAAAGTTTTCTCTTGAAGGAGCTGAGTGAGTGACAAGATCTGACTGTCGGAGGTAGGTTGTTCCATAGGAAAGTACCTGAGAAGGCTATACTTGTTTTGAGTATATCTGTCCTTGGCCTAGGCAAACTAAGCAGATAGTTCCTGGAGTTGGAATAGCACGAGGGAGGGTTTGTATTTTGGGCCTCATTGTTAAGGACAATGTACATGAACAGACCTTTACTTTATTGTATTCCAGTTATTTGTGCAGGCTCATTATCCTCATCTTTTTTAAATTTCTGGTCAGTAGTTAGAGTTGCATTTGGAAAGATTAACTTTACACAGAGAGAGAGAGAGAGAGAGAGAGAGAGAGAGAGAGAGAGAGAGAGAGAGAGAGAGAGAGAGAGAGAGATAACACAATGAAATATTCATGCACAAGTTACTTATATGTATGTCTGATAAATAAATCTTCATTTCTGCCTTCTGTTTCAGTTGCTGGTTGTCCACTCAGAGGAACACCATTTGGGCTTTTGTTGGGCCTGCCCTGGCCATTCTGATTGTGAGGCAACAGCACAAACACAGCACTAAGCACTGAAGGACACTGGCCACCTAAAAACTAGTTTTTAATTATGGAATAAAGGAGTTAAAACATGAAAACTCCACATTAAAGATTTTGCTTAAAAAAGGCTTTAATGACGTTATATGCTATACCAATTTAGAAAACAAGTTATTCTCCAGTCAGATCAATGGTATTGTTTTGAAAGGCTAAATACTTATACCAAATTTGGAAGAATTCATTAATGCCCTGATTGCCTGGCATTCAGGGATTGCACCAAGTGAAGCCTATTGTGGCATTTGATGGTGTTATATCTGAGCTATTCTGGATCCAAACAAATTGCGATTTATTGATATTACTTACAAATTTAACATAAAGCGAACTGGTCACTTTAAAGCAAAATCTTTGACTCACCTCACCCCCATCCATTTCTTTAAACAAAACATGTTAGAATGATTACTTTTTAAGTCATGGTAGGTATAGTCAGTGTTGCTCCTGCAATGGTTATAGCATTATCATGATGAAAACACACATTCACACGCATGTTCACACACACACACGCAGGCACGCACACACATACACATAAGAAACAAAACCAAGAAACAACAATAAAATCAGAAAACAAACACAACACACACACATACAAAAAAACAAAAACAAAAAAACCCCACCAAAAACAACAACACACACACCAAGCCAGCAAATAATAAAATAGGTCTTTCTTTGAGCTTGATGGATTGTTAACATTTCAGCTTTATTAATTTATAAAAAATGTTTTTATCACATTACATGTTGGATATTTACAGGTGAATTTGGTGATTTTGGCAGCCGTTGTGAAGATTGTCATGGCTTCAGCTAAGCTAGACAAACATGGCGAGTTTGACCACATCAGGTAATATAGCCATACAGGACTGAAAACAATTCAGTCATCTCATATCTCTCTGAGAACTTGCAGTAATACATCTCTGCTGGTACCAAACACACCAACCCACTCTTCTGTCATGAACTTGCCCTTTCCTTTCTACATGTTTTGTTCTTGTTATTTTTCAAAATCTACTTCACAACTATAATTTGGTATGTTTCACTCCCATCCTGAACTCTGTTGACATTATTTTATTCTCTTTTTGTTTCAGATTGTTTTGATATTTATCTTGGTTTCTTTGTCAGTCAGTTTTAGTCAATCTTCTTCTGATAGAAGATCATTTAAAGCAAATGCCAAATGGGTACAACAGGAAACAGCATGGTTTCTCCAGTTTCTCTTGCTCTGGACATCAAGTTTGGAATGAACTGCTTTACTCTGTCAGACACTATATAACCCTTTCTTCAGTCAAAAGCGGTTTCTGAACCCATCTTTCTCACAAGTGAACTGTTCAAATTCTCTCACATTTGTCATTTTTTTCTGTAATGAAAACATGTTCTGTTCACTCATCTGTTCCCCCCCCCCCCCCCCCCCCCCCCCCCCCCCCCCCCCTTGGAACTGTTGAAATTGTTTCACACTTGTAGTTTTTTCTGTAATCAAGGCTTTGTATCCAATGTTTGCTCATCCCCCCCCCCCCCCCCCCCAACTCCATCTGACACTCTTGTGTGTGTGTGCACAAGTGTCTGTGACAATGATGCAGGGCTGGTGTAAAAGCAGCGCTGCTGCTGCTTCCACTGCTGGGCCTGACCTGGGTGTTTGGACTGGCAGCTGTTAATCAGGATCTCATCATCTTCCAGTACCTGTTTGCCCTCTTCAACACTCTGCAGGTAATACTTTCTGTGTGTGTGTGTGTGTAGGTATGTATAGAAGTGTGTGTGTGTGTGTGTGTGTGTGGGTGCACGCACAGAATTTTGTTATCTTGTAAAGTGTCATGTGCTCACCCTTATTAGTGAGATATGGTGTTACAGAAATTACCACTATTAAAAAATATTATTATTGTTATAATGAAGGCTGATGTGCAGCATGCATTTTTCAGGGATTCTTCATCTTCCTGTTTCACTGTGTCTTTAACACGGAGGTGCGACAGGCTCTGAGAAGGCTGCAGGAGAGGAGATCTTTGCAAAGAGGTGACCTGTCCTCTTTGGCAGGATTCAGCACATCCCCCTCTGTCTCCCCCACACCCTCAGTGCAGGTAAACACCCGTTTCTTCAGTGATTGAACACTAACAAGGATATGCTAATGACACACAAAATGTATGCGTAAAAATTGTGTTCATGACTTCATCTCCAAGTTGTGTACCCAAAATTAATGGAACACTGACTTTAAATCAGTTTTCAATTTCAATTCTCATCTCTTCCTTTTTAATTTTATACACACATCAGTAATACATTCAGGTCAAAATACTTTAATAACCCCTCACATGGCAGTTCAGCTAACTACCAGTACCAAAGCCTCATTAATTAAAAAAAAGGTAAAAAGGTGATTTTATTATTATATTAATTTACATTAAAAAAATTATACTCAATATTAGTCTCACTCTCAGCTATTGATGTGGTGTGGGGATGGTTTACACAACTTTGAGGTCAATTTGAAACCACAAAGGTAAAGTAGTAAAACTAGTCGTTTTTTCTTCTTTTCTTTTTAATGGTCTTGGAATCTTTTTGTCAGGATTTCTGTTCTTCTAAATTACTGTAAGCCAAACGCACATGGCAAAAGCTGAGTATACATCCCAGCAACACTACTGGACGTGTTACAAACGACTGGTTATGTTTTGATGATCGTCTACATTATCCCTCAGGATCAAAAGAAACCTCTGGGGCGTGAAGAAAGCCCATTCGGAGATTTGTCGGAGTCTGTTCCTTACAAGGGGAATCGAGTTGTTCCTGCAAGATACACCGCTACAACTAACATCGTCAGCTCCACAGTCCCATCGTCTACAAGAAACACCGCTCGTAAGTGGCAACATGACTCTTTGATGCGAGTCAAAGATCAGCCAGTTTATTTGAGCCCTTTGGAGTTTGGAGACAGTCATTATTTACACTTACGTCCTCAGTCTGAACTTATACTTCCATGTAGTATAATAAAAATAATAAAAAAATAACATAATGAAGCTGGTCGCCTACAGAGGAGGACGAACCATCGGTGGTCACGTGGTGAGTCAGCGACAGAATATTTGCGGAGGAAGAGTAACGTCCCCTACGATCAGACACTATGTTGAGTCGTTAGCAAACTGAATGTAGATTTCTCGTCTTCTTTTTCTGCTTTCGATCACAAGAACACTTATTTACATTACAATTGCATTTCTCTCGATAACAAGCACACACAAGAGACTATTCAGAAAAAATACCGTTATTAGAAAAAATTTACACTGCGTTTCCAGTGCCTCGATAGCGCAGTAGGTAGCGCGTCAGTCTCATAATCACTGAAACAGAGCGATCTGAAGGTCGTGAGTTCGATCCTCACTCGGGGCATGACTTTTTTCTTCAATTTTTTATTTTTATCATGACATATATTTGATAATACTTTGCATTTACGAAGTACTAGTACTTGTCTGCGGTGTGTGTGTGTGTGTTTGCGCATGGTCAGTTATGTTTGATGTGTACATTATGTCTTGGGTGTCTGTTATCTCCTTGTACATTATGGTAAAGGCATAGTCAGTGTTTTGTTCTGCTTGTATATAAGTTGTTCCGCAGCACTTTGAGCGCTTCAGAAATTTCCATTCTTCTTTAGTCTTATTCATTAGTTGTTTGATTTTTAAAATTTTATTCATGACTAATAAAATGCCCTTTACATTCTAGCACTGAAATAGGCACACTAATTATTACGTAAAACGATAATAATGATGATGATAGCGCTTACTGTACATTTGTTTAAAACACATGCACTACAAACATCACCGAAGTGCGGACATGCCGCAGACAATACTTCACCTATTAATGAAACCGAATTGTTTCAACGCAAAACCCGACGACAGCCTAGTTTCGTAGACGGATCATTGTGTTTAGGTCATGATTATTATCATTGATCGCTTTTATACAGCGCTATTTCCCGCTCTCGCCGGAGTCAACTCACCGCGCGTCGCAGTTTTTTTGTTTGTTTTTTGTTTGTTTTGAGTGCATCAACCGTCGGTGCCGCGTTATTTCAGTGTTTTCACAATCCACCGAGCTCTGACATGAACGGCTACAGGATTTTTAATGTGTATAACTGCTTTTCAGTTTTGCATGTATATACACTCGTGGGACTTCGGGACGACTCTCAACCCGGAAAGACTTTTGGAGAGTCTGAGAAATTTCGGGGCGGGCACAAAGCCTAGCACGTGACGCTTGGTCACCCTTAACTTGGCCAAATGTTGTACAGCTGTCCTTTTTCTTCTTCTTAAAATGTTGCCTCACGTCCACACTGAGAGACCATAAGGACTATTTAGGGACGGGGAGCCCAGGACGACCACCTCGACTTTCACACAGCTCCTGCCGGAGCTCTGTACAGCTGTAGTTCGAGTTCACTGTTGCTTTACGTCCACACAGTCCATAGGGACTATTAGGGACGGGGAGCCCATGTGATGATGATGAAGTGATGCTTAATGTCCTCAGATGTCAGTTGACATATTAGGGACAAGTTGTGACCAATGCCGAAGCACGGTTCAATAATTCTTTACGTCCACGGAAACCAGTAGGCTCGTTAGGACGGACAGCTCAGCGGGACGGCCACCTCAACTCTCATACAGCTCCTGAACTATGTGGTGGGAACCCAGGACGGCCACCTCGACTTTTATACATTGGCTGTAGAGAGCGAGCGCTGTCCATCGGCGCACAGTGTCCGCTCTGTGCTCGGCGCTGCCGTCTTCAGCTTGAGTGCCATGTCACAGGCATGTCACAAACACCTAGACGAACGGATCACCGATCCATTGTCACTGCATGGACCTACATGACGTAGATCATTATAAGTCAGAGCGAGCGTGTCATGGCGACAGTGTCCGGTTTGGCCTAGCGAGTAAGGGCGTGTACGGCTATGTCACAGCACAGTAGGATAAAAGCAACGGTCGGTTCCGCGATAACGTTACGCGTTTACGCTTCGGCTTTCCTTTCTCTTCAAAGTTGTGGTTTGTGGACACTGTCTTGTGACTTTGTCCCTCACAATTATGAAACATTAAAATGGCTCTCATCGCTGCCCACCTTACTGCAGAAGTCATTCTGGTGGTGACACGGTAGAAATAGGTATATCATCTTCCTCTGCCCCCACCTCCATACCCCCCCCCCCCCCCCTTCTCCCCTTCCCCAATAAGCCTTATGGTTTCTGTGGACGTTAAGCACCATGCTTACTTACTTACCCATGATGTGATGACTACGCTCCATCGTGCCAGCTTGGCTTTCGAGAGCGAGTGCCGCTCTCGCTGAAGGCTTCCAGCTCAGTGTCCTTGAGTGTCATGCCAGAAGTGAGAAGCTTTTGGACTGAAATTGTGAAACGTAATTTCAGATCTTTTGGTGAGCGCTCGTTCACTTTTATCGCTCCATCTGTCTGCAGTTCGCTGCCTGCCAGTCTCTAGCGTGAAATTCCAGTCCCCACTCCGACTGAGTTGAAAACCCATCTCAAGGCTTTCTTATTTAGACAGGCCTTCTCGTAAACCTAGGCAGACCATTCCTGTGACCATAGACTACGTGTCTGTCTGCATACGTTTATATGTGCGTGAACAGTGTGTTCTAGAGCACTGAGTTTTTGTTTTGCCAAAAAGATTTGCGCTCTGTGATAGCCGCCGTCCAGTATTATTGTGTTTTTATTTGGTCTTTTCTGGCAGGGGAGCGAAGATCCGGCACCCACAACACCACACGTCGCAAGACTGAAGACATGGGGCTGATGTTCATCTAAGGGGCATCAGGTATGTGCTGCGAAACGATTCAGTTGTCAGCCTGACACAATTTGTCACCTGGGTGACAAAACATGTAGCGATGCCTACACGATTTGTCACCGAAGGCAGGCTGACAGATCGCGTAGCCATCGTATTTTTCTTGTAGAGCTTGGTTATCAGTCCATGTGGTGTGTGTGTGTGTGTGTGTGTGTGTGTGTGTGTGTGTGTGTGTGTGTGTGTGTGTGTGTGTGTGTGTGTGTGTGTGTGTGTGTGTGTGTGTGTGTGTGTGATATTAATCTGACTTACTTGTGATTCAGTGATTCAGTTAGAAATTTTTCAGCTGTGTAATTTTTAGTACATATTCCCTCATGAGCACTTTCCTACGAGTTTGCCACAAATGCTTGAGACAATCTGTCAAATTAGTATGTGAAATTATGTGAATGTTGGTATTACGTTTATTATTGACTACTTTGACTGTGCTGTTTTGATTTGACTATAGTTTGGGACATAGTCGCCCTGACATAACTGTCATGGTTGACTGGGCGTTAAAAATCAGTTATCTACGTTGAAACATGAAAACTGTTTTGAATGTGTATTGACTCATGACGGTGTTCATTCGTCCCCAGATGGCTCTTTGCGGTTGGCCAGGACGGGGCAATGTTCTGACGGCCTATTCACTCTGCCCACGTTACCTGCCTAATCACCTGACGAAGGAGCCCTTGGTTTGAAGTTTCGCGGGTCACGATGGGTTCGAGTCCTGCTGGGGGCAAGGTGGCGTGGCGACTTTTCAACTCTGCACCCATCCCTAGTACATAATGTTTATGACACAAAGAGCGTCTAGACTTTTGGATGGGACAGAAAACCTAACCCCTTGTGCACAGAGTTGATACGTTGTAGTACGAACATAAAGTTAGTCCACTGTTGTACGAACATAAAGTAAGTCCATTGTAGTACGAACGTAAAGTTAGTCCACTGTAGTACGAGTATAAAGTAAGTCCGTGGTAGTACCAACATAAAATTAGTCCACTGTAGTGTGAACATAAACTCAGTCCACTGTAGTATTAACATAAAGTCAGTCCACTGTAGTATTAACATAAAAGTCAGTCCACTGTAGTATTAACATAAAAGTCAGTCCACTGTAGTATGCGCATATGAGCATAAAGTTAGTCCACTGTAGTGCAAACATAAAGTAAGTCCACTGTAGTACGAACATAAATTTAGTCCACTGTAATACAAACATAAAGATAGTCCATTGAAGTACGAACATAAAGTTAGTTCTTGGTTAGTTCTTGATGATTCTTGATTCCACTGTAGTAGGAATATAAAACATCAGACGGCAGCAGCATCGACGTGGCTAAAGTATATGAGAAAAACCCACGCAAAACCCCCCATCCATATTCGGTTCCGTCAACAGGATGAATCAAGGCAGGGATAGTAACGTGGGGAAACATGAGTAGGTGTGTATTCATTACCGCGCATGTCGCGTGTCTGCTTCTTACAACTTAACAATGTTGTGCATATGACGACGACGACAATGATCATAGTGATGATTCGCTCTGATCATGGTACCGTTGAATGCTAGTAGTAGTAGTAGTAGTAGCAGTAGCAGTAGTAGTAGTAGTAGTAGTAGTAGTAGTAGTAGTAGTAGCTGCAGCATCACCATCATCTGCAGTAGTAGTAGTAGCAGCAGGAACGCAGCAGCAGTAGCAGTAAATACAATCAAAGCTCCTACTTCGCATCTTCAAGCGGATGAACTGCACACACACCAGCAGTACTAAGTACATCATCATGTAGGCCTTGTGAGAGTCAGAACTGTGTTCAGGAGCATAATTATATAGTTGATGCTACTAGACTGATTTTAGTGTTATCCTAGCTTTCTAATTTGCTCGCACACTGAGTATGTGCATAAAGGCACCGCTCTCTGGGTATGCCTTCGTGATCCGACTTTCGGATTTTTGGAAAATACATCTGACTAAACCTCACCCAAATGTAAGAGGCTCATTGAAACAACAGAAAGGAATTAGCTTTCTCAAAACGGCTTTTGTCCAACAGCGGTAGAAGGGAGCAAAATGGGAGTTTAGCATTGTCCTGGCTCGCCTGTCTTTGCACTCCGCGGATTCTTTGATGTTCGGCCAGAGACGTGTGTGCTAACGTTACCCGAGAAGAAAATATCGGAGGCCGCAGCAGACTTTAGGCCAACTCAGTGTGACACTTGGTGACGGTTTGCACATCCGATTCTTCTAAACGTTACCAACGAAGCTAACTTTCAGAGTTCGATACTTAAAATCAAGCGGAGCATTATTCCCTCCCCCCCCCTTTCCCCCCGCACGTTAATTTGGGGGCGGGGGGGGGGGGGGGGGGGCGGGGCGGAGGGGAATTCTCTGCATGCCTGACAAAAACATGCTTTGAGAAGGCTGTATAGATAGCTCCATTAAAGGATGACCCAGCTGCTGTTAGACTGACAGTTACGTAATACCTGCATAGTGGTTGGGAAGAGTGTGAGTTTGGTGGATTTTCGCCACCCTATATTCAGCCGGTCTCTCTTGTTTTGTCCCTTGTTACGATGCGTGTGACGTCAGTCGAATGATATTAATTCCCTTTGTTGATTGTTCCTTCAGAGTCAAATACCCAGTCATCAGTTTTCTACTGCTGCCTGATAATCGACCAATCAATCTGTGGTCAGATTTCACACATTTTATGACTGGTAGCTTTTTTATATCTTTTATGTCAAGATGTGTCTGATGGGGGTCAGCCTAAGCCTGAATCTTGTTTAGCGTTTTGGAGATAAAGCATTAAACGAATTTATGCTCCAGTGTTAGCTGCATTCTTCTCGATGGACATGGGCTAAAGGGCACACTCTGTAGCTTTCATCAGCAAATAATTATGTAAGCGAACTTGTGTGTGCAGGCCAAACGTGACACCACTGATGTCCCCTTCTCGAGAATTTGTACCTTTGAGTTATGCACTTTCGATGTGTTATTTTTGGTAGTGTGCGAGTTCTCTGAGTGTTCTCTTAAGTTCTTCGTGTAACGTTTATGATAGTTTATGTGTTCGATCTGGGCTTTGGTAGTGGTGGTCCTGTGAATGGTCTCCGAAGTTCTTGAAGCAGTGTTTTCGGTGGTACAAAACTGTGAATGGTCTCTGCAGTTCTTGATATGGTCTTTTTGATACTATGGGCGTCCCTTGATATTAGTATTTTGGAAGTGTTGGTTCTTGATATGGTTTCTGGTGGTGTGAGAGTCATGTGATGGTCTCCGCACTTCCTGATGCAGTGTTTTTGGTGCTCTGGAGGTCATCAGAACTTCATTCAAGTTCTTGGTGTAATTTTTGTTAGTGTTAATCTCTCTCTCTCTCTCTCTCTCTCTCTCTCTCTCTCTCTCTCTCCTCTCTCTCTCTCCTCTCCCTCTCTCCCACACACACACACCACAAACACCCCACCCCACACACACACACACACACACACACACACACACACACACACACACACACACGCACGCACGCACGCACGCACGCACGCACGCACGCACGCACGCACG
>JABMCL010001506.1:2035000-2047500 GCA_018857735.1 Alviniconcha marisindica
GATACACCAGGGTTCAATTCCACAACCTCTCGACCTCGAGTTCTTTGCTTCTACCACTAGGCCACCTAGTGTACTCATTAAAAGCGTTAAATTATTATCATCGTTGATAAACAGCAATCTAGAGAGCAGAAAATGCAAGTCACACCCCGCTCCTCATCCCCTGGTAAGTACAAATTGATTGAGATCAAACTGTGAACTCCATAAGATCCAAACTCATGAAAAGGTTCAAAAGAACGCTATTTATTAGTACGAAACACAACATGCGAATTTTCGCGGTAATCCCCTTTTTTAAGCTTCAAATCAACACTTAAACAACAGTTAAACGATGAAAACTCGTCCTTTTTTGTGTATCCCATAAGTCTCTCTCTTACCTCCCCTCCCCCCCCCCCTCCCCCGTCCGCCATGTTGTCTCTTGGTCCTGCCATTCCCTGTGAGTTGGTTTAGGTAGTACAGACACCAGAGACCTTCACAATCCATTCATGTCTGCATTACCAGCCTGACGGTCGATGACGATTGAAACGAAATTGCAACACTCCCCACAAAAAAGCAACAAGCGTGTAAAACAGCACAGATAAAAGAAAAAGATAAAAAAGTATGCTTTTTGTTTCGGATGATTGGATTCACGTGAGGAGAAAAGCACAAAACTCCTCTCGATTTAGAGTGGTGGAATAGGCGTGGCATCCCGCCCTAAGTCCAGGCGACAGAAAGAATGGGAAAGACAGAGACTATTTGCAGTACTAAATATTTTACCATCGAGTGTTCAATAATGCAGGGTGCGGACAATGAATCGTTTTGACTGCAAGTCAGCGGGTAGCGGCAGAGCCAGAAACACAGGTTGCTGCTACAAATTGAGACTTGTCGCCCGAAAGTTTTGTTGCACCCAGTGCAATTAAAAAGAACAACAAAACAAAAACAAAACAACAAACAGCAGCACAGAGCAGCGCCAACAACAACAACAACAACCAACAACAACAACAACAACAACAACAACAACAACAAACAACAACACCACCACACACACACACACCACACACACACACACACACACACACACACAACTACACACACACACACACACACACACACACACACACACACACACACACACACACAACACACACACACACACACACACACACACACACACAACACAACACACCACACACACACACACACACACACACACACACACACACACACCACACACACCCCACACACACACACACACACACCACACACACCACACACACACACACACACACACACACACACACACACACACACACACACACACACACACACACACACACACACACACACACACACACACACACACACACACACACACACACACACACACACACACACACACACACACACACACACACACACACACACACACACACACACACACACACAACAAGCCCCAACAAACAACAACAAACAAACCCATATATAACCCCAAACAAACAAACAAACAAACAAAAACAACTACAGCAAAACCTGGCCACATGTCTTTATTCAGGTTTCATGATTTCATTCATAAAAATACAATGCATCTTGGAAACAAAGCACAT
This sequence comes from Alviniconcha marisindica, assembly GCA_018857735.1. Taxonomy (NCBI): domain Eukaryota; kingdom Metazoa; phylum Mollusca; class Gastropoda; family Provannidae; genus Alviniconcha; species Alviniconcha marisindica. The sequence goes on from JABMCL010001506.1 coordinate 2,036,578, forward strand.
TTAATACATATGATATCTGATTTTAACATGTGTGGCAACAAAGGACTCTACATCGTAATGTGAAAAAGCTTGGAGTACAGAATATGATCGCTACCTCGTGTCAATGGTCTAAACGCAGAGCTGGTCACCGCAATATTTTACCACAGAGAGAGTAAGTGCAGAAGAGTAAGTGCACATTCTTTTACATATTCAACCACAGCTCTATACAACCGTCACTTTCTACAAGATGCATGTTATTTAACAGTGCGTTTTTCTCCTTCCGCTATGCGGACTTGGCGCGACATACACGGCTTTACACGACAAATTCACTGGTGCTCCATAAACTCGTTAAACTGGACTTCAATTTTTTACGGCAAAGTGCATCCCTTTCTTTTAAAATACTTGGTTTGACGCTGCACATGGTTTGGGGCCGCTTCAGAATCTCAAATGGGGTTCAAACTTATCCAGGTTTTGACGCGACAAAATTCACAGCCATAATTGTTTTTTAAATAGTTCTTTTCTGCTACTCTAGAGGATTTGGAGCGATAGATGTAGCGTTGCATCATTACACAGTCTGGGTTTGTCAAGCCAAAATACACATTTTGGTTCGACAAATCTGGAATTGTGACAGGAAAGCATTGCGCCATGCAAAGATGGTCCAGTGTTTTGCCGCACAGTGAAGCCAGAGTTCGCGTCATCTTCCTGTCAATTAACGGTATATTCACACCTATGAAACTACTACGCAGATGGTCCACGGTGACCAAACCGATCGAAACTTCGTGCAGACGTGTTCACTTCTGGTCACAGGTTTTGCATGGCACACATAAAACAGACCCATAAAATTGCCGTAAAGAAAGCCATGGTTCCCATGGCAAATTTTATGAAGGAGAGTAGGAGCTGTGTCATAGCGTCCCAGCAGAGGCGCTGTGTGTGGGACTAAGAATTAGCCAGCGGCACAAACTCTGCTGGTCACGCGCTGGAGTCACTTTGGCTGGAACCACTGGTCAGCTAAGTCTGTCAGGAATTTTTCCTGGTTTCTTACGATCATCTCCGAACTGAACTGTATTTTTATTCCTTTTAAATTCCATTCTCAGTACTGTTGTACTGCCAGTATGACTCTTTCGGCGGTCATTTGCGGTCATTCCGTCTGTAAGCGCTTGCAGGTTGACATGCCATCTTTTTAACCACGCAGCCTGGACATGCTGTATGCAGAGAAGCGGAGTGTCTACGTGAGTGATAGGCAAGCAGGGGAAGCTTTTAACCACGAATTTAGCGTAGTATCTAGGCCTTCCCACCAAAGGCACTGAGACTCCTCATTGTTACTTCTGGCCACACAAAAGAATTTCCTTCGCAACGCTGAAGATAGCCGCAATTGCGTTTATTACCAAAGCTAATTACGTGAAATTTGTTTCCCTTTATTTTTTATTTTTTATTATCTCACTACCCCCCCCCCCCTCCCCCCCCCCCCCCCCCCCCGAACCCCCGCCGCCCCAATCTGCTTGGACAATCTTCCTATTCATTTCGCTTTTATTTCCTTTTTCCTTCTTTTTGCACCCGTCACTTTTCCCTTTATCCCTGTCTCCTTATTCCCACCCCAGTATCATTTTTACAATATTCCCCCCTTACTTAATCCCACATCTACGTATTGCATTCCCCTTTATTCCTCTTCAGTCAACCCTCCGTGATCAAGCATGTCAGTCACTTCCCCTTTATTCTTGCCTCCTTATTTCCACTCCAGTATCATTTTCACAGTCATTCCTCTCTCACGTAATCCCGCATCTAAGTATTGTATTCGACTTTATTCCTCTTTAATCAGTCCTTCCCCTTCCTCTTCTCTTTTATTTAATTTTGTGTGTTACGTATGTGATATTAGACTGATCATAAGATAACAACGTATGCCAATAAATTACATGAAAACAACAACAAACTTCAAAAACATACAAATAAACAAAAACGAAAACAACCCTCCTCCACTACCCCGTATCATCTTCCTCTTCAGTTATCTTTTATTCCTCCTTCTCGACCGGCAGAGGGGTATTGCAGACAGAAATCAAGGTCCCCTCTGATGAGAACCCAGAGCTGACAAAAGTTCTCCCTTTCAAAGCCAGGAGTAAGTCAGAGTATGGCCTTGCATGCTTCACCCACTTCCGGATTTTCTTCCTTGTTCTAATTTTTACCTTCTCGGTTCATTCACTTACATTTTCCACCAAATCCTCTCCCTACCTTTTGACTACGTTAATTTTGGCTAACGCAGTTTCCCATGAGGGCCTGCGAAATAAAAAGAATAGCTAGGTCACCCTGCTCACAGTCACATGCGGTTTAGGTGGTTGCCGTAGTGAGTGCCTACGGAATGTAAACAGGCACCAAAACATGTCTTATTGTGCATTGATAGATAGATAGATGGTTGATTATTAACGTTGTAACAGTTAATTAGACAAACTTGTAATTAGTGACTTGTGTTCGGAACTGGTGTAAAAGAGTTTTGAATGAATGATTCGTCCTGATGTGACCTATGCGGTTGAAGGGACCTATAACCAACCCTAACTAACTAACTAACTAACTAACTAACTAACTAACTAACTAACTAACTAACTAACTAACTAACTAACTAACTAACTAACTAACTAACTAACTAATCCTCCATCTCGACAAGTGCCACCTTCGCTTTTGCTCCGGTTTCGCGATCCCCTTGGCGGTAATATTCGGCTACACCTTCCTTTAGCATCTCCCACACACGTCCTGGCTGGCACACTATGTCAGCGTGTGTGTGTGGCGAAAGGGGGTGGGGGTGGGGGTGGGGGTGGGGGGGCAAATAAACTTTGACAGACAAGAGCTGTGACGTAGGCTCTGCAGTTTGAATATATACATATGAGCCTTTAATTGATCAAGACTCCCCAGTCATGGAAACGAATGTCTACTCCGCCTTAAAAACAACCCAAGTGAAACGTTAACACTCCGGCAATAGCATCAGACCAGTTCACAGGTCATATTTTGCCGCAAAATCTTGGAGTCAAACCAAAAAATCACAGGATCCGTCGAGCTCCTCCGATGTAGACCGACATTTGTCACGGTAATGATTTATCAATATTGCTAATCGCCCCGCCAGGAACGTCTAGCCAACATTATCAAGGCGCATGAGTTACCCAAGCCCGCCGTCTTGGCTGATTAACGGCCAGTTTTGGCAACCTGAACACTTTTACTTACCATTTATATCTACTTGTCTCTCATAATTTATATCTCTGGATACCAAATATAGACAGCGATTACGCACGCTGAGATTAAGGAATGTGCAAGATATATTTCCAACGCCCACACGAAAAGCAATTTTCTACATTTCCGTGCGCCACCGCGAGGAGCTAATCCGTGTTTAATACTTAGTTTTCTTTAAACAGCAGAATCGTCTCTCTCCCTCTGTCTGTCTGTCTCTCATTTTATCGTGGGTATACAAGATGACTCGTTATTTTATAATCACTTCCGTCAACAGTCGTTTGGACGTTATTAGATATTCGCGTGCGTCAACAGCAGATGAAGCAATCCCAACCCCCGCAGTCTCACCGTAACAGATAGCATGCTGAAATACATTCAGTGACGTTAATAGCAGTTGACGTTTAACCCTTTCGCTGTCCCAGTCTGTAAAATTTCCGGGCTGAAAGATGCACGGACGCACCTCAAAACAGTATATTTTCCGGTAAAATCTCCTTTCAGTGCGATGCGTTTTGGTGAGAATGCTCTCCAAAGCCAGTGCGAAAAAGAAAACAAAAAGGCTGAAGGGTTTAACATTTTGCGCTTTTATTGTTCGTTTTCAAGTGACACCATGGCAGTAATAGGGTTAACCAACCAACCAACCAACCAACCAACCAACCAACCAACCAAAAAACGATGACGTTGCTGACATACAATACTACCAACGGTGGACGATATTCTTCTTGCCTTCTACCTCGTCTGTTCAACAAAACAAATGGTAGCTGACATACTGATTTACCTTACAAAATTCGTCTTCTCACTTTAAGCCATTGAACAACAAAGCCCCTTACTATCTCTCTGATCTCATACAGCTGTATGTTTCGTCTCGCCAACTCCGTTCGTCTGCCGATACTCGACTCCTTCGTCTTCAATCTGCTCACCTCAAGTTTTCTGGTCGACGCGCCTTCCTCTATCAAGCACCATTACTCTTGAACAATCTGCCTTACTCTCTCCGACACTTTTCTTCCTTAGTGTCATTTAAACCTGCCCTCAAGACTCAATTTTTCTTCTCTGGACTCTGAATGCCTTGCCTGTGTGCGTGTGTATGTGCGGCTGTCACGAGAGAGAGAGAGAGAGAGAGAGAGAGAGAGAGAGAGAGAGAGAGAGAGAGAGAGAGAGAGAGAGAAGAGAGAGAGAGAGAGAAGAGAGAGAGAGAGAGAGAGAGAGAGAGAGAGAGTGTACGCGTGCGTGCGTGCGTGCGTGCGTGCGTGCGTGCGTGCGTGCGTGCGTGCGTGCGTGCGTGCGTGCGTCGTGCGTGCCGTGGTGCGTGCGTGCGTGCGTGCGTGCGTGCGTGCGTGCGTGCGTGTGTGTGTGTGTGTGTGTGTGTGTTTGTGAAACCCCCAACCTGTCGATCGCAATGCCGTTGCACAGGACTAAACACTCAGCCCACAACTGACACTAAGGGGACAAGAAAGGAAGACGGTTACCATTCAAACAGGGGTTTGAACCCTCGACTTCTCGAGCCTGAGTCACTCTCGCATATTAACCACGTATCAATGGTGTGTCAAAAATATCCAATACATCACGAGCCAAGCTTTACCCCCCTCCCTCCCTCCCTCACACACCACACACACACACAACACACACACACACACACACACACACACACACACACACACACACACACACACACACACACACACACACACACACACACACACACACACACACACACACACACACACACACACACACACACACACACACACACACACACACACACACACACACACACACACACTCCTGATTGGCAAAGAGCAAACCAATATTACAGCGCCCTGAGAAACTCAAATTCGAAGGGGGAAAAAAAAGAAGGAATAATACAAAAATAAAAATAAGTGTCAGTTACCTCTGCCATGAAATGTTCATCAGCATCGTCAGCCGCAACCTGAGCCAGGAGGGGCAGCAAGATGACGTAGAGCAAGTGACCCCGTGACCCCATGACGACAGACAGACTGACCAATCTCCTGCTTCAGCAAACGTCGATAGGGAACTGTTGTCAGACGAAGAAAGTCTTCGCGCAGACACGAGCGCAGTAGTTTTGTCACCTACTTTGGGATGGATGATGGCTTCTTGTCTCACACCCTCGTTTCTCCGGTGACCGCTGAAACAAGGTAGAAAAGACACTAGGATTGGATAGAGACTCAGCGTTTATATCGACGGATTAATAATGTAGTAGATATTTCACACTGGAAGAGGAAAAGCGAGAGAGAGAGGAGAGAGAGAGAGAGAGAGAGAGAGAGAGAGAGAGAGAGAGAGAGAGAGAGAGAGAGAGAGAGAGAGAGAGACAGACAGACAGACAGACAGACAGACAGACAGACAGACAGAAAAGATAAGACAGACAGAGACAGAGACAGAGACAGAGAGACAGAGAGAAGAAGAAGAAGAAGACGAAGAAGAAGAAGAAGAAGAAGAAGAAGAAGAAGAAGAAGAAGAATTAGAAAAATATAAAAGGAAAAGAAGGAAAAGCGATGATCTTATGATCTAATACGGCGAACGCCGTGTTGAATGCAATAATACCAAAAATGGGTCTGTAAAAGAATACAGAATCGGCACAAAAATCATGAAACTATTCACCCATCATCTTTTGCTGGCTTTTTCACGTGAGCACCACGTGCACTGCTTTAAAAAGACTAAATAAAAGAAGGAAGAAAATCATCTTGGTACATGAACGTCAACACAATGGACCGGTATATCAGCACGTGCAACACAATGGCAGAGTGGCGACATCAAACCCCATAAGACAGAGGTAAATTAGATAAAGGCTTGCTTTACTGTCTGCCTCCGAGTACCAGAGCCAAGAACCTGATGGAGATATTAGCCACTTTGTGGCACCTTCACGTCTCCAGTACAAGACGTCTAGGGCATGGAGTGGTCTACAGCCTCGTACAGAACTGTGTGCACACCTTTCCTTTGTTCAGTAATTAACCCTGAACAGTCGGAAACACAACTGACTGTCAGTGTTCCGGAAACAAATAGAAAAATAAGTAGCTAAATGAATATACTTTTACTCACAACGGCGCCCGTCTCGTTCACACTAATGCTGTTACACACTTGTGTAAAAACAACAACAAAGAAACGAACAACAACAAAACAAAAATACACACTCTCCTGCACCCATGCACGCATGCACCCCCCCCCCACACACACACACGCGCGCACGCACGATTCGTGTGTGTGTGTGTGTGTGTGTGTGTGTGTGTGTGTGTGAGAGAGAGAGAGAGAGAGAGAGAGAGAGGAGAGAGAGAGAGAGAGAGAGAGAGTGAGAGAGAGAGGAGACGAGAGAGAGAGAGAGAGAGAAGAGAGAGAGAGAGAGAGAGAGGAGAGAGAGATAGGGAGAAGAGAGAGAGAGAGAGAGAGAGAGAGAGAGAGAGAGAGAGAGAGTGTGTGTGTGTGCGTGCGTGTGTGAAACCCCCAATCTGTCGATCGCAATGCCGTTGCTCAGGACTAAACACTCAGCCCACAACTGACACTAAGGGGACAAGAAAGGAAGACGTGTACCGTTCAAAGACGGGTATGAACCCGCAACTTCTGGAACCGCAGTCAGTCCCTGCATCAACCGCTCGGCCATACCACCTCAACGATGCAACTTCCGCAAGGAAGGTAAACCCGAAAGGTCACCATCCAGCAGTGAAGGTTACCGCTGGACCATAATTATGCGTTTAAATGGATGCATGGCCACAGTGAAACGGTTGCTGCAAGCTGTTCATGGACTGCTCTATCAGTGTATGCCTTTCTGTCCAACAACGAAGAAGAAGAAGAACAAGAACAACAAGCGGGTATAGCTCAGTGGTTAGAGCGCCGTACTCGTGATTGAAAGGTCGCGGGTTCGAATCTCTGCCAGAGCGGCGGGAGCATTTTATTCTCCAGGGTCCACTTTCTGTGCTGACTCTTATTTCGGTATCCGTTCCATCCCCATGTTACCGCAGTAGCACGTAAAAGACCCCGGTCATTCTGCCAAAAGGGCAGGTGGCAGGTTACAGCTAAACACGCATACACCTTACGTATGTGGCTTTGCATGAAGTGACATGGTGCATGGTTGTATGGTGTACACAGAACGCGCCGAGTTGGCAGCAGTTTTATGTGGCGGCAGCCATGCCAGCGCCGTAAGTACACCATTTTGGTGGATATTTAAAAAAAAAAAACGCGCTATAAAAAGCTATTCACTCATGTAGAATCACATGCGAGCGCAGTGAGTCTGCTCGAGAGCGGAGAATAGCGCTGTATAAAAGCGATCAATAATAATAATAACAAAAATATGACGAGGGAAGCGGAAGAAGTAGACAAACTAAGTCTGAGAGAGAGAGAGAGAGAGAGAGAGAGAGAGAGAGAGAGAGAGAGAGAGAGAGAGAGAGAGAGAGAGAGAGAGAGAGAGAGAGAGAGAGAGAGAGAGAGAGAGAGAGAGAGAGAGAGAATAATTCTGACAGACACGCCTTCAAAAGTAATCAAGAAACCATGATTATTTTATCAAATCCATCTCTGTCACGGCGTTTGTCTCAATGTAAAAATTAAGCGCTCTGAAACAGGTATTGCACGTCGGAAGAAATTGCAAACCAACACAGGACATAAAAACACCAGCCGTATCCGTTTCATAACCAGCACTGCCTCATGGCACATAATATACTCTGATAAATAAGAAGGTCGGCGCAACTGATGTCTTTTGTGAACAACGAAGCGACATTGCAGTAAAGATACGTTTGACAACAACACGGCTATATGGCACCACAACTACGAATCCTTGATAGACAGCAAGGCAACATTTACCTTTAATGGACAACAAGGCTACATATGGCACTGCAGATGTCTTTGCCAAACAGACAGGGCACATAACACTGCAGACGGAAACCGCATTACATTTTTGGTTAATCTCTGATACCCTGCTGTGTTGTTGTTTCATCCTACACCCCAGAAAATGAAACGTTTGAACGCCAACGCGTGTTCTGCTTTTAGATGTATGCCTGTTAAATCACATGCTAAATCGTGTCAACTTTTCCCTTTTAACCCCTTTGATTCCAGTCCCGGCGTGTCGTGGTTGCGTTGTCAGCTACGCGTCTGAGAGGGTGAAGCGGGCGACAACTGTTGCTGTCGCTCCATCGCAAGATGATGCTCAATCTCAAAAAGGAAGAGGGACAAGAAACAAAAAAGACCGGAATTGGATAAGAACACTCTTGTGATCTCTGCCCACACGGAGGCACCGTTTTGTGGGTGTCTCCTTGCTGAATGGCTGTGGAACTCGATAAGAACACTCTCGTGATCCTTGCCAAAAGACGGGTCGTTTTGTGGGTGGGTTGCCGCTGTGCGGATAGAAACCGTGCGAGAGAACAAAAAAGGCTGAGTGAGACAGGCACACCCGCAAATGTTTGCAAATGCTGGGTCAACAGCCGCTATTGCGGAAAGTCCAACAGAGTCGGACAGTTTGTGAATGAGATCAATGGCGGTTTTGGCCCTTCCGGGATGTCCTCAGAGTTGATCAAGGGAATCATGGCGTCTCCAGCTTTGTCACTAGGTCGGTCACTCGATAGCGCGGCTATCACAGCTGTGTCATTTCAATGCCGTGCGAATCCGAAAACGCCTGTGTCACTGAGCCACGCTGTAACAGCCTGTGAGTTGTCTCTCTGTGGGTTGTTATAACACCACGCTGTAACAGCCTGGGAGTTGTCTCTCTGTGGGTTGTTATAACACCACGCTGTAACAGCCTGGGAGTTGTCTCTCTGTGGGTTGTTATAACACCACGCTGTAACAGCCTGGGAGTTGTCTCTCTGTGGGTTGTTATAACACCACGCTGTAACAGCCTGGGAGTTGTCTCTCCGCGGCTTGTTATAACACCACGCTGTAACAGCCTGGGAGTTGTCTCTCTGTGGTTGTTATAACACCACGCTGTAACAGCCTGGGAGTTGTCTCTCCGCGGCTTGTTATAACACCACGCTGTAACAGCCTGGGAGTTGTCTCTCTGGGGTTGTTATAACACCACGCTGTAACAGCCCGGAGTTGTCTCTCTGGGGTTGTTATAACACCACGCTGTAACAGCCTGGGAGTTGTCTCTCTGTGAGTTGTTATAACACCACGCTGTAACAGCCTGGGAGTTGTCTCTCTGTGGGTTGTTATAACACCACGCTGTAACAGCCTGGGAGTTGTTTCTCTGTGAGTTGTTATAACACCACGCTGTAACAGCCTGGGAGTTGTCTTCTCTGTGGGTTGTTATAACACCACGCTGTAACAGCCTGGGAGTTGTCTCTCTGCGGGTTGTTATAACACCACGCTGTAACAGCCTGGGAGTTGTCTCTCTGTGGGTTGTTATAACACCACGCTGTAACAGCCTGGGAGTTGTCTCTCTGCGGTTGTTATAACACCACGCTGTAACAAGCCTGGGAGTTGTCTCTCCGCGGCTTGTTATAACACCACGCTGTAACAGCCTGGGAGTTGTCTCTCTGGGTTGTTATAACACCACGCTGTAACAGCCTGGGAGTTGTCTCTCCGTGGGTTGTTATAACAACACGCTGTAACAGCCTGGAGTTGTCTCTCCGTGGGCTTGTTATAACACCACGCTGTAACAGCCTGGAGTTGTTCTCGTGGTTGTTATCACCACCTAACAGCCTGAGTTGTCCTGTGAAGAATACAATCGCTGCACTTCGTTTGGTTGTTATAACACCACGCTGTAACAGCCGGGAGTTGTCTCTCTGTGGGTTGTTATAACCCACCTGTAACAGCCTGGAGTTGTCTCTCTGGGTTGTTTAACACCACGCTGTAACAGCCTGGAGTTGTCTCTCGGGCTTGTTAAACACCACGTGTAACAGCCGGAGTTGTCTCTTGTGGTTGTTATAACACCACGCTGTAACAGCCTGGGAGTTGTCTCTCTGTGGGTTGTTATAACACCACGCTGTAACAGCTGGGAGTTGTTCTCCGCGGTTGTTTAACACCACGCTAACAGCCTGGGAGTTGTCTCTCTGGTTGTTATAACACCACGCTGTAACAGCCTGGGAGTTGTTCTGGGGTTGTTATAACACCACCTGTAACAGCCTGGGAGTTGTCTCGGGGTGTTATAACACCACGCTGTAACAGCCGGGAGTTGTCTCTGGGGTTGTTATAACCACGCTGTAACAGCCTGGGAGTTGTTCTCTGTGGGTGTTATAACACCACTGTAACAGCCTGGGAGTTGTCTCTGTGGGTGTATAACACGCTGTTAACAGTTCTGAGTTGTCTCTCTGTGGGGTGTTACTTGGCCACACGTGGGTTGTTTCTGGGCCACCTAACAGCTGTGTTGTCGTGTGGATACATACGCTGACGTCTATTTTTCCGTGGGCGTCACTGGGCCACACGTGGGTTGTTACTGGAATAACACGTGGGTTGTTACTGGGCCATATGTGGGGGTCACTGGGCCACACGTGGTTGTTACTGATAACACGTGGGTTGTTACTGGGCCATATGTGGGGTGTCACTGGGCCACACGTGGTTGTTACTGATAACACTGTGTAGAAGTTTTGTTACTGGGCCATATGTGGGGTGTTCACTGGGCCTATCACGTGGTTGTTACTCATAACACGGGTTGTTACTGAAACACGTGGGTTGTTACTGGGCCATATGTGGGGTGTACTGGGCCACACACGGTGGGTTGTTACTGGGCCATATGTGGGGTGTCACTGGGCCACACGTGGTTGTTACGGATAACACGTGGGTTGTTACTGGGCCATATGTGGGGTGTCA
>JABMCL010001506.1:2052500-2085000 GCA_018857735.1 Alviniconcha marisindica
ATGGCGCGGATTGTGCGACACTTGATCAGAACCGTCTCCATGTAGGCAAGGCCGAGAAGGAAACCCAATACATCACAGCACGGCGGCAGGTTTCATCTCACCTTTCCCCAACCTGCCGGCCTAGCGGACTGCTGGCTGGTTGAGGATTCAATTAAAAGAATGGATGGCCCCTCGCTCGCACGCAATGGGATAATGGGCATAACGGAAAATACTGTCATCCCCACATACCAGCAGAACCGGCAGCAGCAGCAGCAGCAGGCGCGATGCAACATTTTGCATAGTTTCTGTCTTTCGCTGTGTCAGCTACTGGACGAAATCTCTTCAACTGATAACTTACTAGATACCAAACATATGCACAAGCACATCAGTAACACAATTACAAGGTACAAGTAAAAAATAAGAAAAAAAAGAAGAAAAAAAAAGAAGGAAAGATATAAAGCGAAAGAATGAGAGAAAGGAAACAAAAATAAAGAAAGGCAAAAAGAAAAAAAAGAAAAGAAAAAAAGTGAAACTCAAACATGGGAAGGAAGACAGAAAAAAAGATAAAAGGAAAGAAAGAAAGGATGGAAAAGATAAAGACTGAAAGAAACAACTAAAACGGACGAACGGGGACAAAATTAGGAGACAAGAAAAGAAAGGATAATAATAATGATTATAGCGGTCATTTCTATGGCGACGTATCTCACCGACAAGGGTGAGCACACCGCGCTTTACAAGATCAACAAAAATGCATATATTAAAACCTAAAACGAACACAGACAGACAGACAGACAGACAGACAGACAGACAGACACAGACAGACAGACAGACACAGACAGACACAGACAGACACACAGACACACAGACACACACACAACACACACACACACACACACACACACACACACACACACACACACACACACACACACACACACACACACACACACACACACACGTAGATTTGAGGAAACTGGGCAGAGTTTTAGTTGAGGTAGAAGTATTATAAAAAGAGGAAGGTTTTTAACTTTGTTTTTTAAAGACGAAAGAGTTGAACAGTGCCTGAGATCAAGAGGGAGAGAGTTCCAAATGTAAGGCCCAAAGTTAGAGTTAGAGATCTTGAATATGCAAAAATCAAAAGAGGAGCGACGCGTACTGGACGGAGTGTAGACACGTAGCAATACAGAGAGGTAGAATTAAGGACCAGTAGCATTTATAACGTGGTTTCGCATGCTTGCAGCTTTGCTCTTGATGAGTTCCGTAATGAGTTCCGGAAAGCCAGTGCATGTATTGCTGTCCTGTGAGAATGAGTCTTGTGGCAGAGTTTTGAACTTTCTAGGAAGGTTATAATTATAACAGAATTGTGTACACCAATAAAGAAGGAGACAGTTACAGTAGTCTATCCTTGAGAGGATACGTGAGGTAACGAGAGTTTTGGCTACATCTTCAGTGAGAAATCTGCCAACGGAACTGACGCGTTCTAGCTCAAAATACGCAGTATGACATATTTTATCACGCGTTTCTTCATGAACAAGTTTTGAATCTAGAATGAATGCAATATTCATAGCAGACTCGGAGAAAGGAATACTGTCAAAAACGTTGAACTACAACTGATAGTGTACTAAACGTTGAACTATAAATGATAGTGTACTAAACGTTGAACTATAAATGATAGTGTACTATCAGACGCGCCACAGTTTTATAAATTATGTACAGCTAGCTGAACAGAGTGATGGACAGTTAGTGATAACATCGTAGTACGCACGATCGGTTCTTTTCGCATCCGTTATTTCGCAGTAATGAACATGTTGAAAAGTCCAAAAAACAAAAGGAGTCGACAGAGGTCACAGGAACACAGCAAAGAATGAATCGCCTATGGTAGCTCTGACCTGGCATGCGAGTAAACACAAGGTATATACACTCCACCAAAGTTACATTCCCAAAAGAGACAATACATTACAAGAAAAATAGGGACGTTAAATGGCTGTTGCTGTATGTGTTGTGCTTTAATGCAGGCGCTGTGTGTGTGTGTGTGTGTGTGTGTGTGTGAGAGAGAGAGAGAGAGAGAGAGAGAGAGAGAGAGAGAGAGAGAGAGAGAGAGAGAGAGAGAGAGAGAGAGAGAGAGAGAGAGAGAGAGAGAGAGAGAGAGAGGAGAGAGAGAGAGAGAGAGAGAGAGAGAGAGAGAGAGAGAGAGAGAGAGAGAGAATGTGTAACGGAGGGGTGAACGACAGTACAACTGTGTTATGAAGTTGTCTCATAAGCACTGCCATTTTACATTATATACGCTTACAATAGTTTTTTAGTGTTTTTATCTTTGAAATGCAGTGCGTGGTCTTAGCCATATTTTCCTCGGATGAAGTAATAATCTTGAATCTTGAAACGAACAAACAAAGGAACAGAAGGACAGTACAGACTGCATGTCACCACAACCATCATCAACAAAGACACGGAAAATAGGGAAAAGGTCCACTCTAGGGAGTTGGCATGTATGGGAAGCATACCAACTAATACTGTGGTAATCATTTCACCTAGTGTGTCTGAAAGTCATAGCACCTCAAATAGTATGCTAAGAAAAGCAGGAAGAGGAAGAGGAAGATTATAAAGAAGAAGAAGGAGGAGCAGGAGAAAGAGGAGGTGGAGGAGGAGGAGGAGGAGGAGGAGGAGGAGGAGGAGGAGGAAAACAAAGAACCGAGATTCGAAGTATTTTATACAGTAACATTGTAATAATGCTGCCAATGGATTTATCACAAACAGTTTTGTTTTTTAAAATTCTCTCTCTTTCTCCATCTCTCCTTCCCCCTCTCTTGTATTCTTATTATGAACGGATATTATGAACGGAGCAAGCCCAGTTATTATACTGTTACGTGCTATTGTCTTCACTTTAATTTCAATGTCCGTTATCAAGTATTTGTTTTTAAATCTTTCATTGTAACTGTGTTTTTTATACTGTTGGTAATATTTTCTTCCTTATCTTTCTTTTCCGAAAAGAAAAAAGAATATAAATTTAACAAAATGAAACAAAGCAGAAAAAATTAGAACGAAAAACAGAAATAATGAAAGAGAATTCAAAGGGGGGCAAAAAGATAGAAAGAAGAAAGAAATGAAAGAAATTAAAAAAGAAAGGAATGAAAGAAATAATAGAAAGTAAGGAAAGAAAGAGATTATTTTTTTGGGTGGTTCTTGATGGTTAATGTCAAGTCAACAAGTCAACAATAAGAGAACGACAGACAATGCATCAAATCACAAATAAAACTCTCATTCACTCTTCATGTCACATGCCGTTTTATGTTCGAAGAGAACTGTGGAAAAAAGAATGAACATGACTGAGCAGAGTTAGATATAAAAGAAATACCTAGGCAGAATTTCTGGCAGCAGAGGAAGCAAGCAAAAAAAACTTCTTCCGGCTCAAAAAAGGCTACAAAGAGAGACTTTGGATAGCCCTGGGTTTTCCACAGAGGGGACCTTACTTTTTATGTCCGGGTTACCCAATCCTGCGTCAGAAAACAACAACAAAAAACATGTACTCCCAATTCACTCCCCCTCAAATGTTCCTTTACAATCTGACAAATTAGAGAAGAAGAAGAAGAAGAAGAAGAAGAAGAAGAAGAAGAAGAAGAAGAAGAAGAAGAAGAAGAAGAAGAAGAAGAAGAAGAAGAAGAAGAAGAAGAAGAAGAAATGAAAGGTAATTTCAAAAACTGTTTCATACACTTTTCTTGTGTGTGTTTCTCCCGTCTTTTCTAGACACCCTCACAGTTCTTGACATTTTTTTCTCTCACTTACCTTGCTCAAATCCCGAACCTTACGAAAAGCCGCACAGGGTGGAATGGAGGATGTCTCACAAAAGTAAGCTTTGAAATCTGCATCGACGAACATTGAAACGTATCCAGTACATTTTCATTGATTTTTGTATGGAAAAATTATGTCCTTTTTTGGTTCTTACCAATCTACATGTGAATGGTTTATCGACACGCGTTTTTCGCCAGAATTTTATCAGCAGCTAAAAAGGGTGGGCCTTCGTCAAGTAGGCGACGAACAAGCTGCGGCGATTGGAAACTACAGACGGCCCAGACTGAACTACAATTTTTGATGAATAATATATCACCGCACACTCTGGACAATAATGATCTGTGAGAGAATGAAGCTCCACCGATAACGAGCTTGATTCGTGTGCGTTCCCGTTGGGTTTATTTATCGCACACGCTTCGTTGCAGCCAATCAGCGACGAGCAAAGCTATGGCGTCACTAGCTCTGTACGCGTGGCCACCAGAGAGTCGGCCTTTGGAAATATTGGACTTACAGCGATTGACGCATATCGCCATTTAAAATAATTAATGGTGTCATTGGAGAGAAAGCACGGGCGAAGCAAAATATAGGCTACAGGTCGTTACATGACTCATATCTTGACATTATCTTACATATAAAGAAGAGTCTCTATCTGCCTCAAACCCCAAGCGCTGGTTTACAACATTCTACCTCCAAGCACTACCACTGATAATTGATTATACCAGAGGTCTCGAAACACTGTCAGCTAACGGAGAGTTTTTCGTTGGTGCTTAAATGGCAGTAGGTTTGCAACCGAAAATTCAAACTTTGTTGTTGAAGTGTTGCTTTACGTCCCCAGAAACCGTAGGTTTATTAGGGACGGGAGCCCAGGACGGCCACCTCGACTTTGACACAGCTCCTGAGCTCTGACAAACTCAAACTATATCAGGCGTTTCTTTTATAACCGTCCACGTTGCTAACGCCAGCTCAGCTAAAACCAAAATCGTTTGAATGGAGACGGAAGTAATTTTTTTTTCTCCCCGGGCGGACACGCCTCATGTGTACGTGCGTGCTTGGACGCTGTGTTGCTTCCACAGTCTTATTAGTACTCAAACCTTTCGGAGGGCGCTGACAGCGTCTGTGGACGGCTGCGCGGAGATAAAGTGCGCCCGTTCAGTGGCGTAACCAATTCTGGCAGAGTTTGGAGGAAGGTGCCGGAAAGCGATGTGTCTGCCTGTCTGTGTCAACGCAGTGAATGATTTGACGCTCGACCAGCGGAACTCACTGAGATGAAACTGGGTGCGGAGTTGCTCGGGACACGAAGGTCCTTTGTAGCTCTAGTATCGGTAGCAAATCTTCCGCTAATTAACACAATCACCGCTAAAGGTTCTTGAACATAAAGTCGTTCACCGCTAAAGGTTCTTGAACATAAAGTCGTTCTCTGATGCAAAGGAAGGGTGATATAAATTTAACGAGGCCCCGTTTCTCAGGTAGCCCCGCGGTCTAATGATTAGCACCCCGGGCTCGTACGCCAGCGATCGGAAGTTCAAATCTCGTTGGAGCCCATCTCCCCTTCCTCTCCCTCCACCTTCCCCCCTTTCCTTTTATATTCATCGCTGCAACACCAACATCATCAAAAATATGGAATCTTATTTTTCTTTAGCCGATGTTTGTGTCAACATCAACATCATGTATGTCTTTGTGTCAGTACCTACGTCATATACGTTTTTGTGTGAGCACCCACATTATCAAAAATATAGCTTGAGCACATTATTTATTCCGTAGAAGAGATCGCCGAAGCAGGTATTTCGCTAGTTCAATATTATTGTCTGTTATAAACCCGGGAATCACTGGGCAAAAACGACCGTAGTCAGTATATGGTCCATTCAGTATCTGTTTGTCCGTACAAATAAGCCATTTCACTTACATCGATCCATTGTACATAAAGGCTATTTTTCACAATTATAGTGCGTTTCGCCGATTCTACTACCGGTTGCCCTGATAAAACCCTATGTGGCTGACTGGTCCAAAGCACCAACTAACTAACTACGTACAGGTTGCCTTGATATAACCCTATGTGGCTGACTGGTCCAAAGCACCAACTAACTAACTAACTAACTAACTAACTAACTAACTAACTAACTAACTAACTAACTAACTAACTAACTAACTAACTAACTAACTAACTAACTAACTAACTAACTAACTAACTAACTAACTACGTACAGGTTGCCTTGATATAACCCTATGTAGCTGAATGGCCCAAAGTACCAACTAACTACGTACAGGTTGCCTTGATATAACCCTATGTAGCTGAATGGCCCAAAGTACCAACTAACTACGTACCGGTTGCCCTGATATAACCCTATGTGGCTGACTGCCCCCAAACACCAACTAACTACGTACCGGTTGCCCTGATATAACCCTATGTGGCTGACTGCCCCCAAACACCAACTAACTACGTACCGGTTGCCCTGATATAACCCTATGTGGCTGATGCCCAAACACCAACTACGCTGACCCTATGGCTGACGCCCCCACCCTAACTAGTACCCCCGATATAACCTATGTGGCGACTGCCCAAACACCAACTACTCGTAGTTGCCCTGATATAACCCTATGTGGCTGACTGCCCCCAAACACCAACTAACTACGTACCGGTTGCCCTGATATAACCCTATGTGGCTGACTGGCCCAAAGTACCAACTAACTGCGTACCGGTCGTGGAGCTTTTTAAAAATACTCTTCACTCCCGGATCCGCCTCCACTGTGGGCCTTCAATTTTTATTGACCAGCTTCGCTTAGCTGAGTGAACGGTGTTGATGCACAGCCGCTTCTGTCTGGAACACGTTGCCTCAAGCGCTCCGCTATTTTAATTGTACTCACTATGTTTGAAAACAACCACCTAAACACATCTGTACAAAGACCGGTTCTAAACCTGCTGGCTTTTGGCACACTTTTTCTTTTCTTTCCCCGTTCTCCACAACTGGTTAGTATGTGTGTGTGTGTGTGTGTGTGTGTGTGTGTGTGTGTGCGTGCGTGCGTGCGTGCGTGCGTGCGTGCGTGCGTGCTGCGTGCGTGCGTGCGTGCGTGCGTGTGCGTGCGTGCGTGCGTGCGTGCGTGCGTGTGTTGTGTCGTGTCGTGGTGTGGTGGTGGTGTGTGTGGTGTGTGTGTGTGGTGTGTGTGTGCTGTGTGTGTGTGTGTGTGTGTGTGTGTGTGTGTGTGTGTTGTGTGTGTGTGTGTGTGTGTGTGTGTGTGTGTGTGTGTGTGTGCGTGTATGCTGGCGCGTGTGTGCGTGTGTGTGAGAGTGCGCGCGTACGCGCGTGCGTGTGTGTGGAGTGTATGTGTGTGTGAAGGCGTGCATGTGCGCGTGTGGGTGTTTGTGTTAGTGCACTATTGTAGAGAGAGAGAGAGAGAGAGAGAGAGAGAGAGAGAGAGAGAGAGAGAGAGAGAGAGAGAGAGAGAGAGAGAGAGAGAGAGAGAGAGAGAGAGAGAGAGAGAGAGAGAGAGAGAGAGAGAGAGAGAGAGAGAGAGAGAGAGAGAGAGAGAGAGAGAGGTGGGGGTGGGGGTGTGGGGGCCGTGATGATGACGATGATAATTAGATTATGACGGAAGACAGGTTTATAGTTCTTCAGGGTAGATCGTCAAGACAGTTTTTGTGCGTCTAAAAATCAGATCAACTAAAATACCACCCAGCTATGAATTGGCACACACATTACCAGTTGCAAAACCCAATGTCTGAAGTTAATATCAGTGTCACTGTAAAGCGCTCTACACTCGCAACAGTAAAGTAGATGAAAACAGTTTCTTCTTGATCATTATGATTATTATGCGGGAGAATAGGTTGCCTTGCGTATTATATTACATAAAACGCAGACATCATCGCCAAAGAGGAAAAGAGGCTGCGCGAAATGGATACTAAGCTACATGAGCTTAAATGGTTGTATAACCAATGACACAGAAGTCATTATGTTGAAAAACTGGCGTCGAGGCATTTCAGTCTGACCTCTTCAATAACTCCTCAGTTAACCCTCTGATCTTTGACGTAGGCTATGTCAAATGAACTTACGCCGAGAGCTCCGAATAACGAGAAACAATAAAACTAACGTATGTGTTCTGCCACAGAGCACCTGGGATCACATATCAGCAAAACGCACGCAGAAACACGGAGGCCTTAAAAAAAGAAAGAAAAAAAAGAAAAGAAAAAAAGAAAAGAAAAAAAGACATTTTAGGTCGAAGTGTAGAAAAAACTAGCAAAAAGTTAATTGTTGAGGCGTTATATTTAGATCTGGAAGACCTTAAACAGAGTAAATCTGACGATATTAATAATAATAATAAAAATAGTGGAGAGACAGAAAGTAAATTTTAAAGAAAGGAAATAAAATCAAAAAGAAAGAAAAGAAAATAGAAAAAAGAGAAAAAAAGAAGAAGAAACAAAGAAAGAGAAACTAAAATGAATCTAGTGTAAAAGTCGTGTAATTCGTAAGCCTCGCAACGACTGCGTGAAACTTGAATTCGGGAACTTTGAAATCTGATCTAAAACGGACGCTTATTAGTCATGTAAATAAATAAAAGGATTTTAACATGATGTGCACCGCTCATGCACATGTACTGTCCCAACATATTAAAGGGGATTAAAGGGGACCCCAATCGGTGGCCGCAAGTTAGCCTGAAAACGTAGAAAATGTGGTTGTTTTATTAATATTTCTGCAACAGAAGTACCTTTTTGATTTCGAACTTGAGCGAACAAGGTTAACTCACGGTTTAAACAAAGTTTATTGGCGCACCGTAAACATAAATTGACGGAGCCTTTAAGTGTTTGCATGTACCTTGCTTCTTCCTTTCTCTTCCTGTTCTTCAGACTCAGTAATGCCGGAATTGGCGAGAACAACCAACCCACATCAGGACGAGTCAGTGCCCTCAGGACAATACACCTCCCCCGTCCCAGACAATTCATCCAGGACAATTCCCCTTGGACAATTTCCCGAAGACTTTCCACCACGACACTTCCCCTGATCCCTGCCCCCTTTCTTTCAGGACAATTCCCCTTGGATAATCTTCACTCGACAATTCCCTCAGACCTAGCTCCCACCATCACCCCAAATGTTTCTCGGTCTGAAACACCGTACAGAGACACAACGAACTTACAAGAAGAAGAAGAAGAAGTAGAAGAAGAAGGAGGAGGAGGAGGAGGAGGAGGAGGAAGAAGAAGAAGAAGAAGAAGAAGAAGAAGAAGAGGAGGAGGAGGAGAAGAAGAAGAAGAAGAAGAAGAAGAAGAAGAAGAAGAAGAAGAGGAGGAGGAGAAGAAGAAGAAGAAGAAGGAGGAGGAGGAGGAGGAGGAGGAGGAGGAGGAGGAGGAGGAGGAGGAGGAGGACAAGAAGAAAAAAGAAAGAAAAAGAAGGTAAGAAATCAAGACCAGGATCGTTTCGCAGTGCAGCGCTTACACCCCCGGAGCAGGCGACCAGTAAAACAATATGTGCTCTCAAAAGCTAAAAACGGCTCCTTTTGTCGTCGGCATCTGGAATCCCATTAATTTTATCCTCCACTCTTTTATTTGTACCCTGGCTCAGTTTTCGCTCCATGTTCGGTAAGCATAGCTGCGAAGACATTTTTGCTCCTAATGCCCTATAAAAGGTGAACTGTGGGGGTGGGGATCAGGGCGATCCTGGGGTGGGGTACGGGTGGGTGGGGGGTGGGGATTGGTTAATATACATATACAAAAATCAAACAAGGCATAAAATACATTGAGTCACACACACACACACACACACACACACACACACACACACACACACACACACACACACACACACACCACACACACGCACGCACGCACGCACGCACGCACGCACGCACGCACGCACGCACGCACGCACGCACGCACGCACGCACGCACGCACGCACGCACGCACGCATTCACAGACACAGACACACACACACACACACACACACTCTCTCTCTCTCTTTCTCTCGTGTCTTTTGATCAAATAGAAACCATATTTACTCGCAGGGGTGCTAAAACATGAACAAGAATTTAAGAAAGAATTTCCATACAAAATTGGCCCATGCTTTGTATTGCCTAAGTAAATAGGCGTCCTTCTTAATATTTTATATGTTTGATTGAGAGTTTGCGCATGTCTTGTATTGTCTAATTAAAATCAGCGTTCTTTTTAACCTTCTGTGTCTTTTGATCTAGTGAAAACCATAAGTTTCTCGCACGGGTGCTAAAATGTCAACAACTCTTGGGAAAGAATTACAGTGGCATTTAGTTAAAATAATGTCAGTTTGTTTTGTCAGTTCCAGTGTATTAACCTGCTTGTACGTATGTATGTTACCTTTTTTGGTCTCTTCTCACAGTGCTCGGATCTTGGCTTGTTCTGATTTATTGCTGTACTTTTTATTGTCATATGTTTGATCTGGTATTACTTACACAGATGATGTGGCTTAACAAAAAACAAAACGAAAAATAGATACACGATAACGATCTGCCTATGTTGTATGTACACTGTCGAGGCATACAACAGCAGTAGATGCGTATGAAAAGAAATAATTAAGGAAATAAATCAGCTGGCCCACACACCCATCCTCATGCGCCGACCCACACACGCGCACATATAATAATATATTCACGCTGAGACATAATTATATTCCAGGATGGACGGGGGCAAAAGATTAGAAGCTTTGTCGAAAGAGGTGGGGTTTTAAAGGCGTGTCTAAATGGTGCCTGAAACTCAGATTGGCAAATACTGTGCTTCCAGGTAGAGGACGCATAGCTTGACCCCCCTCCCCAAACACACACACACACACACACACACACACACACACACACACACACACACACACACCACACACACACACACACACACACACACACACACACACACACACACACACACACACACACACACACACACACACACACACACACACACACACACACACACACACACATATCAACAACAACAAAGAAACAAAAAGAAAACAAACAAACAAAACAACAACAAAAAACAACAAACAAACAAGCAAACGAACAAACCAACCAACCCCAAAACAACAAACAAACCAACAACAACAAAAAACCAAAAAACTAAAAACACCAACCAACCAAACAAACAACCATCAGTAGCAGTCACTGTTGCATTCAGGGTTCTGAATGCAGACGTCAATGGTCCTCTTCCCAGTCTCCCCGCCCCCTACTCCGTGCACCACTTCCTTCGCCTTCTTGTTTTCAGACCTTGGCTTGACGTCCGTCCGTTTCGTGGACTAATGAGGACGATCAACATGGTCAGCTATCAACAGACAGCAGAGGGAAGGCAGCCTCAGCCTGGCCAGCCCGCTGTCCACACAGATGACCGCTACAGGAACCGTGGTGACGGCTAGAAGCCCTATAGCCAACCGACCAATACGTCAGCGGCCATTTCAATCACTGTGTCACCGCATCTCCCCGTTAACTATGTCCGGACGGAGACAAGATTAGCCTTTACCCGTCTGCCAAATTTGTTGCTCTTTTCAGGCCGGAACACGCATCCACGGATAAACCAGTGTTCATTACCAAAAATGTAATCAGAAATCGATTTTGTCTAAAACTCCAAACTACTCCTAAAAGGTATTAACTTTCACAGCAAATGAAAACAAGCATTTGCAAACAAACGATGAACCATGAGCAAAAGACGCTTTATGAATAAGACATACCAAAATGCTGAAAAATCTTCAGATACTTGGCAAATGTACACTCTACACGAGACAATAGAAATAAACTTTTACATAATGAAAACAAGCTCTAAATTCCGAAGCCAAAATTCGTGTAAATCACATCCTCAAACGTCATTCTTGGTTAGTATCGCACCTTGGAAAATAACACGAGCATGCATGATGTTGACGAAATTAAGACGCAACGGTTCTTGCAAGTGAGTTAGTTCTAGAACGGTCAGGTCCTGCCATTGCCACATAGGGTCACCCAAGGACGATCCTCCCGAAGTGAGGCCGACTACGTCTAAATCCTGTCTGGAATCTTAGGGCTGTCACTTGATTCCCCTTTCCTATTTCTCCTCTTTCTTTAATCGACTATCCAGCCCCGTTGCTCTTTCTGACTGATCATGTCTTGCGGTCCATTCTCCTTACTTTTGTTGTCGTTGAAGAAAGTTCTCCAGTGTCTTTGGTTAAGAGATAGGATTTCTTATATGGCTCTTTTTGAGCAGCTATGAGATGATAGTTGATAGTAGTATGTGCAGATTACTGGCACTGGCATTTGCCATCATGCATTTACCTAAATGTTTTTATATTGTTTATCTTCATTCCTTTGCCCCATTTAATCTGGAATCGACAAATCAGGTGGAACGGTCGACGATACCAGCATGTCCTAGCCTTATATTATTTTATGCGTTTTTCTTGAACAAGGGAAACATTACAGGAACTAATTCTTAGAAAATTTTGTTTGATATTTGTATATGATTGTGTTGCTGATTAAAAAAAAAAAAAAAAGGATATGGATTGATTTTGTAGGTTCAACTCGAGAAAGTGTTAACATATGAGAAAAGATCTGAATATGATCGTTCGGAAGTGACCTTGTGCGGTTGACTA
Organism: Alviniconcha marisindica; assembly: GCA_018857735.1. NCBI lineage: Eukaryota > Metazoa > Mollusca > Gastropoda > Provannidae > Alviniconcha > Alviniconcha marisindica. The sequence goes on from JABMCL010001506.1 coordinate 2,064,822, forward strand.
ACTACCTACCTACTAGTTACTGATGGAAATCCCCGGTGAACTACCGTGGAGGCAGGAACTGATGCCAACCTCTTCTTAAACTGCAGAACCATTAAAGGTCCAACATTAAACCTGGATCTCGAGTAGGCTAAAATGTAACGGCTTTTACTGTTTCGCCGAAAGATTTTTTTTTTTTTAAAGGCGTGTCTGAATGATGCCTGTAACTCAGAATGGCAAACACTGTGCTTCCAAGTAGACGCAAGGAATTCTTCAGTTTAAATTGCTTCCTTCCTCGTGCATTCAACTTCATTTTGCCCAAATAACTTGAAACGGCTGCTGTGTCAAGAACACTGAATCAGGCTTGCACTTGTGGTTTAGTAAATATCGCTTTTCCCTCAAACGACTAGCTTCGCAGCTGCCGACTAGACGTTAAATATCAAGTAACTGAGTGCTGACGAGCAGCACACAAACGAATCCTGGCATTTTCAAAACATCCCCAGCGAGCACATTTCAGAACATAGACGCCAGCATGGTCAGCGGCCGACTAATAAGTCAGTGCCTAGCGCGGACCATTTCAATCACAGTGTCACCGTCCTTCTCCTTCTGAGCCCATCCGGCCACAGACAAAATTAAGCGGCTAAAATGTTTCCGTCTCTTCTGGCGGAAAAACCCGGCCCTCCATTTTAGGACTCTTTGGCTTGTCTCCCCTGATTTGCGCTCCGAAGGACGCCTACGTTCTATGAGAGATGGAGAAAGGCTGATCATGTGTCTGCTGGAACGACGCTTAGGTCTGTGCAAACATTGGCATGTCTGTCGTAACGTAAAGTCGATTTCTGGTGTCCCCTTAAAACTTCAGAATTTCCCTATCGACAATTTCCTAAATATACCAAGTAAATAAAAATAAAATAAAAATAAAGCCAACGAAAACAAACAGACCCCCCCCCCCCCAACCTCCACCTCAGCCCCCCTCCATAATTTAATGAATCGTCGAATATTTTATTGTGATGTTTATCGAATGTTTTATGTGAAATTTCTCAGCGCAGAGACAGTGAAGTTGTCTTATTGATAATAATAATAATAATGAGAATTTAGAGCGCCTAATCTTACATTTAAGATCTAAGCGCGTACATACATAATCATGACGATCAATCCTACAAGGCAAACAACTACCACTACACAGCAATCACAAATCAGAACACTACATTATGATACGCCAACACTTTCGCCAATCTATTTTTAACTCATAATGACTGGTAATATTTTGGTAAAATTAACCGGCAGCAGACAATTAATGACTAAAATAACAACAACAAAAATCATACACAAAAACGTGTTTTTTTGTTTGGTTTGCTTTTTGCCAAGAGAAGGATATGGTCCCTTTAAGGTGCATCTGTGTACACACGGAAGACCTCAGCTTATAGTCTCATTCGGAGGACATTTGTAGAGTCTGTACAAAATGTGACCACGGAGAACTCTCGGGGTGGGCGAAAGGCCAAGCACGTAACGGTCACCCATCCAGGTAGTGACCACGCTCCATCGCGCTTAACCCTTTCACTCCCCAACATACATGAACGCCATATGCCAAGCAGTGAAATGTGCTGTTTGAAGTAAGTTCTTTGGCTTTGAACACGAGGAAGGATTTTCATAAAAGTGCACAGTATTGAAAACAGGCCTGATATAGGTCCGGAAAAGCTTCATTTCTGCAGGTCTTTGTGCGCACTTTTCTGTCCAGAACAATGTATAGATCGGGGCAATGAAGTGGTTAACTTTTAGCTATCGAGAGCAAGTGCTCTCTTTCTGCGACACCGACTCTCCTATACTTGGTACTCGTTATTATATACCCACTCAGCTACGGGGCTGTATCACAGAGAAACAAAGTACACCTAATAACAAATACAAGTGCCATTGTTCGTGACACACGCCGCTTCATTCTTGAAGTGCATTGGCAAAAAACAACAAAAAACAACAACTAACTGGACGTAGGCCTATCGGAAATTCGGCAGGCAAAGTTCCTGGCAGTAGAAGAAACACGCCAAGCGAATATTTTGCGGCTGTTGCTGTATTGTTTTGAGGATGAATCCGGGGCTGCAGGGAGGTGCTCTCGCGGGTGAGGGAGTTATGGTTTACGGAACGGTGGTATGGATAGTTTTTCCCCGCTGTGGTGGCGTATTGGCTGCAGTGGTCGCATCAGCGTCAAACTGGGTCATGTGGCTCATTCATAGCGGATAAAAACATGCACCGTCAAAAGCTGTCGTGTGCTACATTCAGATCGGATCGGCACGTGCAACGTCAAATGCGGTCATGTGACATATTCAGATCGGATTAGCACGTGCAACGTCAAATGCGGTCATGTGGCATATGCAGATCGGATTAGCACGTGCGACGTCAAATGCGGTCATGTTACATATTCAGATCGGATCAGCAAGTGCAATGTCAGATGTTGTCCTGTGACACAATGAATCAGAATCAGAATCAGAATATGAGCTCGGATCAGCACGTGAGGGGCCAAATGTGATCATGTGATAGAGAAAAATCGAAACAACAAGTATAACGTGAAACTCTCTCTCTCTCTCTCTCTCTCCTCTCTCTCTCTCTCTCTCTCTCTCTCTCTAAGCCCGATAGTTCCGCCTGCTTAGCCAAGCGGAGTAAACAACACAACGTGTGTTCCGACTCACGCTTCGAATTGCACAGACTCAAAGCACTTGATCATTGTGCTTGTTGTGCTTTGTTTACATTACAATGGTACTTGGACAGCCCGCAGGCTTGTTCCAGAGGGTTGGCATTGACTGGCTACACCTCATCTGTCAGTCAGAGGGTGGCGAGAGGTCATCTGTTCACGCGACTCAACACAATCAGACTGAATGGACACGTGCAACGGGAAGGCACGTGCGTGGCACACCAAATAGAAACGCGTGTACCCTACACAACTCCATCGTGTGTCAAGACAAAGCCAGGCGAGAAAGAGTGGCGTATTAAATGAAGAAAAGACCCTCTGTCGCTGTTGCATTACAGTTTAAGGTCAAATTGAATTTCGGGGACGCGAAAGCAGCAGCAGCAGAAAGCCCTATGTTTTACGCACTTCGCACACTCTGCCCACGACCCTGGTACACCTAATGAAGTTGTGTCAAGCTTCAGATAGACTGTCTTGGCCAATCAACGTTGTCCACCCAGTAACTTCCCTTGCCCCCCCCCCTCCCCCCTCCGTCACGCTGGCCTGTCTTGCCGAAGAAGTGTCAGCAGATGCTACATTGCAGGAAGGTCTTTGACTTGCGGCTCCACATTGGCTGTTAGTCACTGATGAGGCAATATGGACCATTCCCAAGGAACATTCATGAGATGAGGTTGCCAAAGTAACCGAGATCTAAAACGAGGCATCAGGAGTGTAGGCCACAGTACAGACCATAATTAAATCACTACACGGTCTCGACATTTTGTTTTTGGTAAGTAAGTAAACATGGTGCTTAACGTTCACAGAAACCACAAGGCTTATTAGAGACGGGGAGAAGGGGGAAGGGGGTATGGAGGTGGGGGGAGAGGGAGAAGGAGAGGGAGAGGGAGAGGGAGGGAGATTATATATCTATCGCTACACTGTCGCCACCAGAAGGACTCCTGATTCTAAAATGGGCAGCGATGAGAGCCATTTTGATGTTTCATTAATTGTGAGGGACAAAGTCACAAGACAATGTCCACAGACCACAACCTTTGAAGAGAAAGGAGAGCCGAAGCGGATTCGAATCGAGGTCCCTCTGCTTACCAACCTAACGCCTTACCGCTAGGCCAAACCGGCTTACAGGTTGTTGTTTTTTGTGTGTGTGTGTGTGTGTGTGTGTGTGTGTGTGTGTGTGTGTTGGGGGGGGGGGGGGGGTATACACACCCTAGCCTCGCTTTCGCTCTCGTGACCCGCCGTGACTATCTCATTAATAATGGTTCATATGGATCGCCGTGATTATCACATTAATAATGGTGAATAGGGATTGCCGTGACTATCTCATTAATAATGGTTCATAGGGATCGTTGAGATGAAGCTGCCGACGTCACGCTGCAGTCTTGCATTATGGCGGACATAAAAATAGTATCTACGCACTCAGGAAAGCCAATACGCGCTTACCACGTAACTCGGAAATGTCCCCAGCGTTGCCTTCATGTTGATCTGATAGACAATGGCATTTTCTCGTCCTTTTAAATAAGATCGTCGAGCGCTTCATTTTTGTACACCTCTCTCCTCCAGGCGATCGATGTTATAATGTCCTTGGCATTATTAGCGACTGCAATAATGGGGTTCTGAAGTGGCTGTTGGTCACATGGACCATTAAGGTGTTGGCGTCGCGATCAATTAATGGACACTTTCCAGCCCTCAGGATATAGTATAACGTCAGCGACCAAGCACTTCCTACGTACGTATAAAATATCATATCTGATATCCTGCTTGAATTCTAATTACTCCCGCTCACGTCCAACAAACTTCCCAGAATTAATTTTGCTTGTTCTCAGCATGTCACCTCGATAAAACGCTTACGCTGACGCTTACGCTGAAGCAGCCACTAGCAGATCACATTCTTTGGTAGGAAAAGGGTTAACATACGCTATGTCACGCTGCATAATGATGGAGATTACGACTGAAATACTGAAGATTCCTGGGAGACACTCGGGCCTTTGTTGGTTATCATTACTACCAGATTTATTTCCTCAGCTGGGACCTTTTCCTACCAAGTAAGCCAAGAGTAGTTCAACATTTAAAATACTGTTTGAAGGGAATGGTTGGACTCGAAAGTTGACAGAGAAAGGGAGGGAATTTCAGGTCTAACCGTAGTAAGAGAAAGCTCGTTGTCCATGCTGTTTTCTTTTGAATGTTGGTGCGGGAAAGAGACGAGTGTCTGAGGCAGAGAGTGGATATCTTGAGTGACTGTAGAGCTCAACAAGTTAAGACAGATTTATTTTATTTTATTGAACCAGTAACGGTTTTGTAGCAAAGACAAGCGCATTTGTATCTGTGTACTACTACTGCTGCTGCTGCTGCTACTGCTACTACTACAGCTACTGCTGATGCTGCTACAACTACATTTGTAATATATATATGGCGGTAGTAGTAGTAGTAGCAGCAGCAGTAGCAGCACTACTACTACTACTACTACTACTACTACTACTACTACTACTACTACTACTACTACTACTACTACTACTACTACTACTACTACTACTACTACCAGTCACATAGTAGCACAGCAATTTATGCGAGGGACATGCCATGCAGTGGTAATATTGATATTTTTACGCTTGGCTTTTTCCTTCGTTTTTTTCTTTCTTTCTCCGTTCCCCTCCCTTTTCCTAGACAATAATGACATGCTTGATAGGCACAGGACTGATGCCCGTCGTATCTTTTATTTATGTGTCTACGAATAGCTTTTTATCCTACTGTTTGCCTCTATTGGAACAATATTTTCTCGTTCAGTGACGCGTGGATGTGTTAGTGAGTGCATGTATCAGCACCGTGGCACGATCCTTGTGCAATAATGTTGTCCTTTGGCAATGCGGTTGTACTGCACAGTCTTGTATTATACTGTATAGCAAAGCAGACGAGTGCGATTGGCTGCATCTCTTCGGACTTCGGAGCACCTAACAAATGCAGGAGAGAGTTCCACGTTGAGGTCTAAGCTCCGCATGCCATGGTCACGCTTTCAGAACTTTCGGTCTGACTGCCCAGTGATTCTATGTTGACTTAATAATAATAATGGTCATTTTTATAGCGCTGTATCTCATCGACAAGGGTGTGCACGCTTTAGACGATGAACAAAAATGTAGACATAAAATCTCAACAACAACAAAAGTTATGACCATAATATTGTATTCCTCGCACACCACACCCGCACACCCATGAGACATTTTGATTGGCGGGTGAAGATGCGCGCGCGCATGTGGGTGTGTGTGTGTGTGTGTGTGTGTGTGTGTGTGTGGTGTGTGTGTGTTTTGTGTGTGTTGTGTGTGGTGTGTGTGTGGGTGTGTGTGTGTGTGTGTGTGTGTTTGTGTGTGTGTGTGTGTGTGTGTGTGTGTGTGTGTGTGTGTGTGTGTGTGTGTGTGTGTGTGTGTGTGTGTGTGTGTGTGTGTGTGTGTGTGTGTGTGTGTGTGTGTTGTGTGTGTGTGTGTGTGTGTGTGTGTGTGTGTGTGTGTGTGTGTGGGGTGTGTGTGGCGCGCGCGCGCCTGTGTGTGTGTGCGTGCGTGTGTATGCGCGCGTGCGCGCGCGCGTATATGTGTGTGTGTGTGTTCTCCCTCAAATGATTATGCACTAGAGACATAGGACTGATTTTCATGCTTTTTTCTTTCTTTCTGAAGTTTTACCTCCCCTCCCCCCACCTCTGAGAGCGATCATCATCGTCATCATCACGATCATGATCATGATCATCACTATCACCACCACCACCACCACCACCACCACCACCACCACCATCATCATCATCATCATCATCACTACCACCTTCGAGAGGACCATCCTCATTGTTCTGATTATTGTCCCAAACCCCATTCGAGCCGTTTCAGCAGCGTGACTCAAGCAGGAAGGCAAAGGTCCTCCCTGGCATGGAACCTCAATGAGATGCAAATTGTTTTCCCTGAAAGTCTCTCAAGCACCAATTATACTTCTGATGCCCTCAAGGGCTTTCTCTTTTAACTTTAAATCAACAAACCGACGAACAATGGCATGAGGCATGCAAACCAACCTCGGGGAGACTTTGAAGGCTTTGTGTTTTGAAATGCCTTCTGTAACGTTTCGAGATGTGGATCACAGTGTGAGCACGGCTGGAGCGGACATGCTTTTCTGAAAAGATTAAGGAAGCAAAACGGCTGCGAACGATTGGATGCTTAAAGTGGAACAGTGCATCGACTGGGTCCAGGAGAAACATCAAAACGGAAGCTACCGAGCGGCTGAACCCCCTCCCACCTACAATCTGTCACAAAAGGGCACCACTCTTCCTCAATGTCTCGGAACACCAACAACAATTTATGACAACTGTAACCGACTGACAGTCAAACTTTGCACTTCAATATTTTTAAAATGGTCGCCTCGCCAGCACATTACAACTTTCACTTCGCGCACAATGCATATTATAGTCATGAAGCATGTATTAGAAGTAAATGTACTGTATTATAGACATTGAAACCACTAAATCTAATGCCCAGCGTAGCATATTGGCATTATTTCAGTCTCGCCAGTGAGGGTCCCAGTTTACGTACCCTCATGTTAATATTTGTTCTGGTGGAAAACATTTTTAGACACTGGTGGTGTGGTATACTAACTCGAACGTAGTGTAGTCGATACACTTACTGACGCGTAATATGAACTGCCGGACCTGCTTCTCGTTGTGACACAACAAAAGCGCGCAAGCACATGGATACATGGAGCTCATTTCTGGACTCAATGAGGCATCCACACGTTGGCTAGGCTTGACTGACTCGTCGTTGTTTCTTTGCAAAGGCCGCACATGCCCGGATGGTCATTTCAGACGTAATTCCTTTTTGATTCATTTCATATTCTCTGTGATCTAAACTTTGAACCACTTATTATAATCCGACTACGGTTCTTTGTCAGGGGAAAAACAAATGTTTATTACAGCGCGAATTTTGAAAATCGATGTTGGATGATTCCAACGTTCGTCCTGAACCACATTTTACATTGCGCTGGAATATTGTCTATGAACGCGTGTGTTTGTGTGCATGCGTGCGTGCGTGCGTGCGTGCGTGCGTGCGTGGGGTGAGTGAGTGTGTGCGTATGTGCGTGCGTGCGTGCGTGCGTGCGTGCGTGCGTGCGTGCGTGCGTGCGTGCGTGCGTGCGTGGTGTGTGGTGGTGTGTGTGTGTGTGTGTGTGTGTGTGTGTGTGTGTGTGTGTGTTTGTGTGTGTGTGTGTGTGTTTGTGCGTGTGTGTGTGTGTTGTGTGTGTGTGTGTGTGTGTGTGTGTGTGTGTGTGTGTGTGTGTGTGTGTGTGTGTGTGTGTGTGTGTGTGTGTGTGTGTGTGTGTGTGTGTGTGTGTGTGTGTGTGTGTGTGTGTGTGTGTGTGTGTGTGTGTGTGTGTGTGTGCGCGCGCGCGCGTGTTTGTGTTTCTTTGTGTGTGCGTGCGCGTGCGCCTGTGATATAAAGTGCTCAACTGATTATATGTGGATTCACTCCACTGCCTCTGGTTTGTCGGTAAAAAATATACCGGTATCATAATGAAATATACCGGTACTCTACCAGTAGCCTACGGTCTTCCACGCCAACACGCAGCTCCACCTCCGAGTCTTCAAAACCTTCGTCTGATTTGCCCTATACTGCTGCTGCTCGCCTAAATGAAATGACTGTGACCTAGACATCATTTGCAGGGATTGTGATTGGCATAGTTAAGGTGTGCTCATACATGGTTCACAAAGATGTTATTACTCTAAGAAGAGGCACAGAAAACTGGTACGGTCATCTTCTCTGCACGCGATTTAACTGATGAAAATCTGCTTAGTGAGAAAAGGTCGAGAGCATCTTCCCAGTACATGAACGTATGCTCGGGGGGAATGCAAAAGGTTAAAAGAAGTGGACCGGTCACCTGAGTGTATTGACCACAGAGATGGTGGCTCTGCGTGGGAACTGACAGTAGCAAGCCTTTTACCCTGAAGAATCGCTTCTTCTTTTTTTCAGGAAGAAAGAAACTGTTTATTCAGGTGTAGCTACGATTTTCCTGTACATACTTTGTTTGAACACAATGAACGATTTCAGCCATCTTTGATATTTTCTGTCGTTTTAATTTGGAATGATAATTTATGTGTTTGTAGTAAGTGTTTGTTTGTTTGTTTGAGCAGATAATCATGTCAAAGAAAAAAATCATTTTCATGATTCATTTGTAACTGTGAACACAACAAATTCATTCACTTTAATTTCATTATGCATACATTGCAATAGTATTGGTTGTTTGTGTGTTTTGTTTGAGTTTGTGAAATATGCAAGAGTACTTCTTGGTCCATTGCAGTTTTAATCATATTGAGAATGTGATAATGTGGATGAATATATGGAAAGGATGTGTGTGTGTGTGTGTGTGTGTGTGTGTGTGTGTGTGTGTGTGTGTGTGTGTGTGTGTGTGTGTGTGTGTGTGTGTGTGTGTGTGTGTGTGTGTGTGTGTGTGTGTGTGTGTGTGTGTGTGTGTGTGTGTGTGTGTGTGTGTGTGTGTGTGTGTGTGTGCGCGCGCGCGCGCGCAAGCGTTTTTGTGTGTATGTGTGTGCGCGTGCGCATGTTTGAGAAAATAAATCAGCGCATTGATACCTAAACGAAACAGGATCCGTCTGGAAGATTCTATTAAAACACACAAAACTCCGTTATTTCAGTAATAGAATCGAAAATATTTATTCGTCCTCTGTGAACACAGGAAACTTGAATTCGTGAAACTGCTGGTCAGACATAGAGTTCCGTCCCTGCTGTGACCAAACTGTGGCCTCCTTTATTTGAGATGTTGATAAGGCGGTTTAAACTCAAGCATTTTCACACCAACGGGAACACAAAGAAGAAGCCGACGAATTATTAACAAAGAGAAATAATAAACAATGAATCTTATACTTAACTGAACTATAAAATTTAATGACTTCCGTCCGTAGGTGACCCTGTGCGGTTGGCTTGACGTTAAAATCTAATTACTAATGAAGTAACTAACAAATGGTCTGTATCTGACTCCCTTGATTGGCGCTTTTAACTTGATTTTATTATTTTATTTCATTTCATTATAAAAGTAGCTGATGATAAACATAGCTGAGTATTGTTTCATTTAGTCTAGTTTCTGTTGTTGTTGCTACGCATAAAATCTGTTTCTGGATTTAAAAACTGACTTCAGTTGTTGCTATACACACCGTTTAACGGCCAGGACGCACCGTTAAACGCTGTTTAAATAATGGCACGTATATAACCATTTGGGTATAGGAGAAAGGACCCATTCTATTGGGGAGAATATATGGGAAAATAGTAACTGGCCAATGTAGTTGTCCTTGGCTAGAAACGTGAGCTTTAAGGGGATACAATCTGGTTGAAAGTGTCCTGTCCGGGGGTTCAGGCTACGGATGTATCTGGGTTGGACCTTCCGTCTTTACGGGACATGGTTGTTCAGGCACTGTTGTCAAAGCCCTCCGCCCTCTTGGTGACCGCCACACACCAAACACAACGGTTCGGTTCCTGGGACGCATTTTGCATCTAATGCTGAAAGCACTCAGGAAGGTTCTCAAACTGTCTTCGTGGTACCAACAAGCCAGTGTCTTACTTTTAAATAGCCCTCGACAGACATCCCATGTATCACAAGGAACACAACAAAAGTGACAGGAATTTCCTATGCTAACCTGCCTTTAAAGCGTTCGTGTGGTCCTTTGGAATGCAAATGCCAACAATCAGTTCAAAGTAAAAGATCTGCTTAGGAAACTTTCGTCGCTCATTCTAAAAAACATGCCCTTTCTATCCAAGTTTGGCTCTGAGGACAACATTACTTGATAGTTTCTGGCCCCGAGGACAACATTGCTTGGTAATTTCTGGCCATGAGGACAACATTACTTGATAGTTTCTGGCCCCGAGGACAACATTGCTTGGTAATTTCTGGCCATGAGGACAACATTACTTGATAGTTTCTGGCCCCGAGGACAACATTACTCAGTAGTTTCTGACCCCATCGACAACATTACTTGATAGTTTCTGGCTCTAAGGACAACATTACTTGATAATTTTTAGCTCTGAGGACAACATTACTTGATAGTCTCATGATACGTAAAACCCAGCCATTCGCGGTGCTCATATCGGGGCGACACACAGTTCATCACATTACAAATTCAGTCCGATTCGTTGCTATGACACAGTTTTTTTTTATGTACTTGAAGATAAATGAAGAAATGAAGCTGAATTACCCAGGAGAACAGAAATTTAAAAAACATGAAGTTTAATAAACGAGGAGAGCACAAACTAAGCGAATAGAATTCCCTGCAACATGCCACACACGCAAAGCTGTATATTGACCCATTCAACGGCCCCTCTGACAGCTCTGTTTTTTTAAAAAGAAGACAGAGCCTTAATTTCTGCATCCAAGACATCTCAACGCGAGATGTCGACAAGGACCTCAACGCTTGGAAGACTGCCAGCAGATTGTGGACACAAAGTGCAGAGGAGCGAAGCTGGGCCCTGTGGGCTCAGATCGCAGCACATAGGGCAGTGGTTAGTGGTCAGTGGTCCTGTCCTCTCTTCTCTACGTCTGTGCAACGCGGAGCCCTTACAGATGTTGTTGGTCGCTTTTATATAGCAGACTCACTGCGCTCGATATGTGATTCTACATGAGCGAATATCTTTTATAGCGCGTTTTTGAATATCCGCCGAAGTGGTGTACTTACAGCGCTGACATGGCTGGTGCCACACGAAACTGCTGCCGTCTCGGCGCGTTCTGTGTACACCATACAACCATGCACCATGCCACTTTATGCAAAGCCAGATACGTAAGGTGCATGCGTGTTTAACTATAACCTGCCATCTGCACTTTTGGCAGAATGACCGGGATCTTTTACGTGCTACTGCGGTAACACGGCGGTGGAACGGATACCAAAATAAGAGTCAGCACAGAAAGTTGACTCCGGAGAAGAAAAATATCCTGCCGCTCCTGCAGGGATTCAAACCCGCGACTTTTCAATCACGAATCCGGCGCTCTAACCACTGAGCTATCCCCGCTACCCAGATGCTTAGAGAAACTCGACCAGTTCCACTTCGGATCCTTCAGAAACATGGGAAGTACTCGGGAGGAATGGTAACCCACTAAAAGGTTTCTGAAGCGTGCGAGCACTCCAAGCGCTGAGGATAATCTTGTTAGTAATACAGTATGCGGTATTCACAATGCAAGAAGTTAGTCATTGGATTTTTAATGTACAATAGGAGAGTGACAGAATCAAAGAAAACTAGCAAAGGAAACAAAGAAACTTATTAAAGCAGAGAAAAGAACAGAAAGAAAAGAAGAAAGAAGATTGATTGATTTTTAACGCCCAAACAACTGGGTAACTCATATTTGGGCAACAAAGAAGAAACACTGAAAGAAAGAAAAATGAAAGAAAGAAAGAGAGGAAGAATAAAACAGACAGACACACAGAGACACTAAGACAGAACAAAACACGAATAAAACAAACAAACAAACTAACAACAGACAGACAGACAGACAGACAGACAGACAGACAGACAGACAGAAGACAGACGCACGCACGCACGCACGCACGCACGCACGCACGCACGCACGCACGAACGCACGCACGCACATACACGCACACACACGCACACACACAAACGACGCACGCAAGCAGCAACACACGTTTGCTTACTCTCTACCGAGGCAAAATATTTCGCTCTTGAACATTATTGTTCTGCTGTCGGTACCAGAAGCTGAGTTTAAAAACTGAATCAATACCAACAGAATGGACTGTCTTTACTGGTTTCTAAACCGCTGCCGACCGGTTAAGTTTTGCATGCACATATTAAAGTTTTGTGTTGTAGATTGCATATTTCCATAAATCACTCCATGGAATATTTGTGGGCTTGGTCTAAGAACAACCACTACACATTATTTGTGCAACGCTTTTACAGTAAACCTCGTCTAGTTAAGTATGATAAACAAGTGTAAGATAACCTTTTTTTTCTTCACATTTGCCTCAGCTGTTGTGCATATGTCTAAATTAGCATTTCTGACTAACGTTTTTCATTTTTATACACTACCTTATACAATATATCATGATCACGTAGGGTAATTTTCCGACCTTAAATCCACTGTTCTATCTTGGGAAACACTTACACTGAAATGCTTGGTAGACGAAGATCGTTCGGCGACCTAAACAGGTTTTCTATCCAAGGATACAAACCCCGTCTATACATCTATTCCTGTAACAGCGGTTTCTATATTAGTATAAAAAAAGGTAACCTGGAAGATCTTTGGAACGAACAAGGTCGTGTAACATTTGCTTCAGACCTAAAAGTCTAGCAACTCGTCTACGCGAAAGTAAGAATAATAACAATAATAATAGATAGTCACTTCTTATAAACCGCCACTCTTTTAACACGAGTTAAACTCATTGCGCTGTAGAAATCACATTTACCTACATTTCAACAAACAGAACCTTACTTAAGTATAGAATTCTACGTTAAACAGAATCACCTAGCAAAAAAGCACAACTATACATACACACCCACGCAAGAAACACACACACACACACACACACACACACACACACACACACACACACCACACACACACACACACCGCACCAGTCACCCATCGCCCACTCAAATACGCATTACGATTAGTGAACTACCAATACTCTCTCAAAAACACTCTCCCTCTGACTGTCTCTCCCAACCCCCCACAGGTTCCCTGGCTATCTCCTGCACCCCCCCCCCCTCCTCCTCCCTCTCTCTACCCATATGCTTCCTTCCACACCTGATGACCCATTTGCAGACACGTCACATACTACGTCACACAAGTACAGCACGCCCAGTGACATCTGAGTTATGACAAATTAGCAAACATTTCCAATGATTGCATGTGCATTTTGACATAGTAACCAATAACCAAAAGACAAATTGATGACAAAACTGGGATACAACTGAAGAAGGTAGTAACTACAGGTTTTACTTTATCAAAACTACGCCGCAAGCAGTAGAAATGCTGGATACACAAATGCCTATATAGTCCATACCAACAAAATGAAACAATTACGAAGGACTGTTTTTTCCTTCGCGTGCCTTTGAGAACACAAACTGCCAGTTAAAATACGCAAAGATCAATATTTACGGTATCTTACATGACCGGAGGAAATGCTTGAATCAAGAATGTGACAGACAAAGAAAATATAAAAACGAGCATGTGTAGCCTGGTATGTGTAACCTAAATGTACGTTTTAATTTATTTGGCCAAATCCAGCAATTAAAATGTTTAAGAATACATTTAAAAAAAAGCGCATGCACAGAGAGAGAGAGAGAGAGAGAGAGAGAGAGAGAGAGAGAGAGAGAGAGAGAGAGAGAGAGAGAGAGAGAGAGAGAGAGAGAGAGAGAGAGAGAGAGAGAGAGAGAGAGAGAGAGAGAGAGAGAGAGAGAGAGAGAGAGAGAGAGAGAGAGAGAGAGAGAGAGAGAGAGCGCGCGCGGCAAAACAACACTTTTAACACAGGAATGGCAAACCTGTGTACAGTATTTGAAGAGAAAGAGAGACTCTTTCTCAATTTTTGTCCATCATCACACAGAAAATTTGAAATATGGAAGACTGCTAGCGTTCTAAAACAAGACCCAAACACATAAATGGTTAAAAGGAACACTAATTCATTATAACAATACAAAACATATATGGATTTTCGGGGTAAGCCCCTTTTTTGAAGAATTTCTCGAAACACTCCAGGCATTCAGTACACCGCAACAGAAACCGGAAAGTAATTTTCATTAATCACTGTTTAACTGTTGTTTTGTCACTTCGAAAAACGGGCTTACTCCGGAAATTCGCAAATATTTTGTATTGTCGTATTAAATTAGTGTCGGTTTTAACCGTTTATGAGTTTGGATCTCATTACTGCACAATAACAAATGATTAAATAAATAAAAAGATAAATAAAAAGGAACTAAATTCTTACCTTCGCAAAGAGTCTCAGTTCTTTCTTCAGAAGTTGTCGCTCAAGCTGTCACCTTTTTTGGTATTTTTTCTTTCTGTTTGTTTCGTTTCTAAACCCTACCCTGATTGTCTCTTTTCCGTATCGTTTTTTTCTCTCACTTCTTTTTTGTTTTGGACGCGAGTCTTACAGTTGGTGATGTGACGTTTCTTACTACGGTCCTTGCCGCTGCTCTTAGGTCCTTGCTCACGTCAGTGTTTGTGTCAGAGATGGATGGTCCAGTTTCCCTTCAGCGTGAGTGGATGAGCATTGGCGCGGAGCAGGCGACGGTCGGACCAGCGAAGCGTGTAGCGGCGACGACGAGGGCTGGAGAAGTGAGTGGGCTGGACGATGCAAGGGAGGCTAGTTTTGCGGAATGACCGTGCCGCAGAGAAGGGGCAGTGGAAAGGACCTTTCTGCAGTTCCGCGGCCTTTTTCTCTACTCGCCACTCTACGTCGCTCCGTGTCCACGCCTCCCGCCCTTTTAAACCCCCCCTCCCGCGAAGGGGCGACCGTGACGTCAGGGCTCTTAAGCCTTAATCCAATTGGCCGAGACCTAGGGAGTAGGTGGAGGGGAGGGAAGGGGGAAGGGGGGAGGGGAAGGAAGAAGGGTGTGTGGGTGGGGGAGGAGGCTAACGATGAAGAAAAGTACTGCGAAAGAGCCAGAACAGTGTTGGGTGGAAGGAGGAGGAGGAAAAGGGGAGTTGTGTTTACAGGGGTGGGGTGGGTAGTTGAAAGGGGTGGTGTGGGTGGTGGGGGTAGTGGGTGGGAGGCGGGGGCACTGATCAGTTCGGGTCAAAAGATGAGCTGTTTGGAACTAAGCCGACAGCAACGAAACACCTCCGCTTACATCACTTCTATTCCGAGTTTGCTCTTAAGAGGAAACTGGATTTTGTTTGATAGGGCGATATCAAGCAATCCGCCTGTGTAAAGACAGCAAAGCATACCCGTTTGCAGCCCTTGTGAGGGCCGAGACCTGGGGGCAAAAAGGAGTTGCAGTTCGTCAGCATGCTGGCACGTGACACCCGGTGCAAGCTGGGAAAGCTTTCTGCTTCCGGTCATCTTGCATTAGCTAGAAGAGGCTTCGGTAGCACGGACTTACACTTGACGGGTCCAGAGAGAGAGAGAGAGAGAGAGAGAGAGAGAGAGAGAGAGAGAGAGAGAGAGAGAGAGAGAGAGAGAGAGAGAGAGAGAGAGAGATCCTTGATGCTTAACGCCCACGAAGACGAAAAGAAGTCATCATATCAAAATTGGAGGCCTGATTTTCTGTCACGACGCATGCATTTTTGTACACAAAGCGGCTTTAGAAGAAAAGAAAAAAAGAAAAAAAAGAAAAAAGTGGAAAGAACTGGTAGACAAGTTAAAAAAGGGAAAAAAAGTTCCCGAGAGTCGGAAAAACATTAGAGAGAAAGCTCGAACTCCAAAACTTAACTCTGCAAGAATTGTAGTTTAGGTTCAGTACAATGCACATGTTCAAGAGTGTTTCATCTTTATACAGACCAATACTGAGCATTCTAAAGACCCCGACAGCGACAGCAACGGCTAGACAGCAAAGCATTTTACCCCCATCAACTGAACAAAGGTGGTTGTTGACCATCTTGCTGTCCTTGTGAAACGGTTAGACCGGTAACCAGACTGAACTGGTTCCAGGAAACTGTTGTCAAGAAGATGAGATGGAGCAAGAACGATCTACTTCAAAGGCTGATTGGCTACAAAAGCTAGATTGGTTATTTGCTGGAGAGGGTTTTAGCAATGGCACACCAGCCATGTACACACCGTTGTAGTGTATCGCGGCTAGCGATTTTGCCCTCCACAGTTAACAAAAGAACGAAATAGCTGACATCGCAGTCCATCTCATCACACCACTGTTGTGGTTACACTGAGGTGCTGGGCATAGACTTCCATTCACCGCTATATCTGCTTCACCAAATTAATAATAAAGGGGATTACAAACGAATACACAAGTTGACATGAAAGCCCCCCACCCACCCTCCCGACCTCCCTTTCCCCTAAAGTGTGCAAATAAGCATTTCGATTTGCTGCTTCGCATAGCTCTTCTATCTGTAGTTTTGCAGCAAAAGTACTTTTTCTTGCTTCAATTTGAAATCCAATGGGCGAAGCCATCTTGGATCACTCTTTAACACTGAAATCAGAAAATGGTAGGCTCATGAGGTAATTCATACACTTCTGCAACACATACCGACCTTGTTCGTGACGTCACATACACACACTGCAGGGATGTACCAATAAACTCTCATAGTCATGGGATATTTTTCTGAGATGTAGATCTATACTGTAACCACTAGTCAAAGTATAAATTACGTGACTGAAACAGGTATTCACACACACACACACACACACACGCACGCACGCACGCACGCACGCACGCACGCACGCACACGCACGCACGCACGCACGCACGCGCACGCACGCACGCACGCACGCACGCACGCACACACACACACACACACACACAGAGTTCATATGAGAGGTCGCTACAATATACAAACAAACAAAACAAAAGCAACATCAACAAAAACAACCAACCAAACAAAAACAAAACAACCAACCAACCAACCAACAAAAAACAAAAAACAAAACAATTCACGAAGAAACCACTTCAGTTTTAATTATTTTTGGCACTAGCACTTAGCAAACCTGGTCCAAATTGTTTTAGGCTTATTTTGCAAGGTCTTCCTTTTCTGCATAGTTCGGCGGACGTTTTCAATTTTAAACATTGTTTTGTGTACGTCCCGTATTGTTTTAGAGGCCATTGCTTTTCAAATGGGTTCAATGGAGTTTGATCTCTTGACGCAACGGACAGCCAGCCTCTGGAACGATCACGTAATATTGTCAAAGTAGTTGTCTCGTCAGTCTGGACACGATCTGACCAAAACAAGCAACCCATCTGAAACTACAAATCAATAAATAAGCAGTTTTCGTTTTCTTAGCCATTGAGAATCACGCTCTTTCGGACATCTTGTTCAACGGACCCGTGATAGAGTACCTTTTTTCTTCAGTCTTGCTCAACACAATTGCAGACGATAATGTTTGTTTCAAAGCTTTCGAAGTACTGATAAAAATGAAGTGACATTATCTGACTCTGACTCGGAGTTTGAGACACAGTGGAGGCAGAGAACATTGACTGTTATTATCCTCTGCTTGGAGTGTGGGTCCTGGGTGAAACAATATTAAACAAATACTGACCGCTTCGAACAGAAATGAATGGGACATTTATCCGCTTCCTGCAATAAGTAATGGGACATTTTAGGCTGTCAATCGGCCAATGACCGATGTCCGACGCCAGAGTACATCACTGTACGCTCTCGTGCCGTGTTTTCACGACTTTCAACCGTTGATTCAGCTTTAAACCCTGACCACAAAATGAAACCAAACGAAAGGTAAAAAAGAACGCTGATTAATACAATCCACATGTTCACTGTAGTCTGTTGTGAATCGATCTATGCGGCAACAGACGAAAGAGCATGGTCGTCGTATCAAGTCAATATGTGAAGTTTTTGCTTGCGTACCTGGTGTGACATTAAACGGTTCGTTTTTTTCTTTCTTCTACAGCATGATTTACAGCTGGGTTTTCCCACACCTTTAATCACAATGTGATGACGTAAGAAAGGGTTCTGCAAGCAGCTTCTCTGCGTGTGTGATATAACCATAATGGCTGACTAGTCTTTAAAAACCAATGATCTCTCTCAGCCTCTCTCTCTCTCTGTGTGATATAACCGTCTTGGCTGACAGGCCGTTAAACCATTTCTCTCTCTCCCACTCCTCTGTCCATTCTGTCACCATCTCTCTCTCTCTCTCTCTCTCTCTCTCTTCTCGTCTTCTCTCTCTCTCTCTCTCTCTCTCTCTCTCCTCTCTCTCTCTCTTCCTCTCCCCTCCCTCCCTCCTCTCTCTCTCTCTCTCTCTCTCTCTCTCTCACACACACACACCACCACACACACCACACACACACACACACACACACACACACACACACCACACATACACACACACACACACACACACAACGCAAAACACACACATAACACGCCATACACACGCACGCACACACACGCACACACACAACGCACACACACACACACACACAAACGCACCACACGACACCACGCCACGCGCGACCCCACCCACCCCACACACACACACACACACACACACACACACACACACACACACACACACACACACCACACACACACACACACACACACACCACACACACCACACACACACACACACACACACAACACACACACCACACACACACACACCACACACACACCACACACCACACACACACCACACACACACACACACACACAACACACCACACACACACACACACACACACACACACACACACACACACACACACACACACACACACACACACAAAACACACACACACACACACACACACACACACAAGGCTGGAGCAGCCGACAGGGTCCCAAGCTAACAATGATGGGCTAGTTATAGGGCATGAAACTTAACTCAATTTTGAAACTCCTGACTAATTCCGGATCCTACTCTGGGCTTTGGCCAGGGCCAGTAAAAAAGAAGCAGAAGGGTCCATTGTCGGCGAAAGCCACCCCTGATTACGGAACGATCATTGTGGACGACCATTGTCGGCTTTTGCGCGCGTCTGTGGAGTCAAACCGAATTTAGTCGCCTGTGAAAACACTGGCAGTCCAGGACCAGCTCGACACGGCTTAGAATTCGAAGCAGTGTCGTTGCAGGCTCCAATCGTGTTAAGTCCGGATGCTGACAGCGGCCATAATGGAGACGGGGACACAAGACTTGTCTCACAGGGTCAACGGTGCCAGTCTTTGCCCATCCAGGCACGGGACTTGAGGCTCGATCCCGACCACGTTATTGTCGTCGCTTTTTATACGTCTTCACGTGCTGGGCTTGTATTTAGCCCGGCGACCGATGGAGGTATTTAGAGAGAAGGGGGCTGGGAGGGAGATTGAAGGGCAGGACAATGTTCCTCCCGTCGTCTGGAGGGTTAGCGAGAACTGACGTCATTTTCTAAAAATGGAAGGACACGAGGAAAGGTGTAAGATACAATTACGGGCGTAGAACACTCGCATTGACACCTCATTATCTTTAGATCGGGTGTATAAAAAAAAAATCATGTCAAATTTTCTCAAGGATTCCAGAAGTTAGGTTCTTTTTTCTTCTCGCATGTGTTAAGTTGTCGTGCTGGCCACATCAGGGGAAAGCTGTTTTTGCCATCTTCGTCTGCTTCAATTCTATGGAGTGAATCTGCTTTTCCTGCGGTTTCAGTTCAAATTCACACTATTTGTTTTATTCGCCACCGACAATTGTGTACCAGCATCTGCATACTGCAGTAGCATTGGTCAATGCAGATCGCGGGTGGATGCACATGCAGACAGCTCAGCTCAATTCAGGACGGTATCTACGCGCTGGGAAAAACCCATATGCGCTCTAGCCCTCTCACTATCAACCCTATTAACATCTCTCAGAAACTTCCCCAATGTTGCCTTTGTAACAGTTCCGGTGTGGGTCTCACTGGCGAAGGCCATTTT
>JABMCL010001506.1:2090000-2107500 GCA_018857735.1 Alviniconcha marisindica
CCGGCAGAACAGTTTCAACACAGTGTGTTGCAACGAGTGTTGACTTCTGTGGTAGAATGTCAGCCATGACTGTGTGTAAAAGAAGAAGAAGAAGAAGAAGAAGAAGAGGAAAACAGCCTCCTCTGACTCTGGAAATGTGGTCGAAGCACGACTGGTCTCTTCCTGTCAGCCGCCACCTACATCTGATGGGGTCGTTTGTCATGGTTGCTGTTTGCTGACCTGAGCTCGGCCTTCAGCTTCATTAAGCCCCATCTCCTTGCTAGCAAGCGCATGCAGTTAAAGGTCAGCTGTGAGATCATCCTGTGGTGAGCCGGTTTGGCCTAGCGGTAAGGCGTTAGGTTGGTAAACAGAGGGACCTCGGTTCGAATCCGCTTCGGCTCTCCTTTCTCTTCAAAAGTTGTGTCTGTGGATACTGTCTTGTGACTTTGTCCCCACAATTAGCGAAACATTAAAATGGCTCTCAGCGCTGCCCATCTTAATGCTGGAGTCATTCTGGTGGTGACAGTGTAGCGATAGGTATATAATCTCCCACTTCCCCCATCTCCATACCCCCTTCCCCCCCTTCTCCCCGTCCCTAATAAGCCTTATGGTTTCTGTGGGCGTTAAGCACCATGTTTACATCCTGTGGACCCTGTCCTTCCTGATAGAACGGAAGCAGCACGTACGCATCGAAGATGTGATGTCGTCCCTTGGGTCACCACGTCTACTGATGCTCCGCAGGGTTGTGTCCTTTCCTCTGTTCTTATCATCATCTACATTCCTCGTGCCGCTCCTCCAACGACAACATTAAGCTCATCACGTTTTCTGATGATTCTTTAACTGTTGGCTGTTACGGTTCGCATGATGAGGATGTATGAAACTGAAGCTCAGAACCTTTTCAGCTGGTGTGCTCAAAACGTGGTTGAACTGTGCGTGCGTGCGTGCGTGCGTGTGTGTGTGTGTGTGTGTGTGTGTGTGTGTGTGTGTGTGTGTGTGTGTGTGTGTGTGTGTGTGTGTGTGTGTGTGTGTGTGTGTGTGTGTGTGTGTGTGTGTGTGTGTGTGTGTGTGTGTGTGTGTGTGTGTGTGTGTGTGTGTGTGTATTTGAGAGAGACGGGGCGCGGGTGGGGGCGGGGGGCGAGGGTGGTGGGGGTAGGGTTGGGGGGGGAGGGGGAGTAAAGAGGGAAGGGACGGAGAATACAGGGTACGGAGGGAGCATGAAAGGCGTCAAGAAAGGCTATTGAAGGGGAGACAAGAAAAATGTTTGATTATTATAGATAATTGATATGATATGTTCTGTTTTTTTTTTACTATCCTGTCTAGGGACAAGTTTGCCTGACGACACAATAAGGTTTTCTGCATTCTGTATGCAGTAACAGTACAGCTAAGTTTCATCACCTATCACGACGTTCCAACGACGACGTTTGGGTCAATCTGGTTCAAACATTTTGAGCAAGTACTTTGAGCATTCAACTTTTTGTTTCTTTTGAGCATTCAACTTTCCCTTTCTTTTGCCGATTTTTCCCAGGCTAAGATCATTGCATACAATTATTTCAGCTGTGCCAATTGAAATGTCAAATTTTCCCCATATTTTACGACTGGTAATAATTATATATTAATCTTCTTCAGTACATTTCTTCACAGTATTTAAATCAGTTTGCTCGTTAATGTTGAAACCGGACGACCCGGACGGAATCATCTTCAAAAGTTGACTTGTCCAGCTCTGAATCTCTAAATCCATCTGCAAAAAGTGTGGTATGAAACACAGGTGACTCCACTTACATCTGCCAAGTCAGCATGATTTGTCATGCAATCGTCTCCCAGTTAATCCATGTGGACACAGAAACGAAATTGCTGAACTTTGGGATCCATTTCTTTTTCAGGCACAGCTGATAACATCATATGCTTAACCAAGCCAACAAGCCACATAGCTAGCTGATGAAATCAATACAACTTTGTACGTATTAATAGGGTAAGATTTAAAGTTTTTTTTCCTAATACAATGTTGAACTATATGGTCTACTTAGTTTATAAATGACAGGGCCGCGGAAACCACAAACTAACAACTCTCGCATCACCAAGACGTGAAAGATTTGTAAATCCGTATGAGTGGAGTACGTCTCGCTCAATGATCTGTGGTCAGCGAACTGGACAGGAGATTGAGTGGTGGTCGGTCAGGTGACCACAAAGACAATCGGATTACTTTGAAGTTGATCATACTCCGAATTTTTACGATATCAAAAAAGGCGACAGGGTTCTTTTTTCTTCTTCTTTTGTTGTTGTTGAATTTGATCCTTTTTTGTGGTCATTATCGGCTTCTCTCTCTCCCCCCCCCCTCTCGCTCCCTCCCTCCATCTTTCCTCCCCCACTCCCCCTCTCACTTTCTCTCTCTCTCTCTCTCTTCACGACGTGAGGATACGTTCAGAATATTTAGCCCATGCAGACTGTATTAAGATGAATGCTACGAATCTACTGTATCCTGCCGCGCGCGCACAGCCAGCCTGCCAGACGCACTCACGTACACACACACACACACACACACACACACACACACACACACACACACACACACACACACACACACACACACACACACACACACACAAAACACACACACACACACACACACACACACACACACACACACACACACACACACACACACACACACACACAACACACACAACAACACAACACAACAACAACACACAACACACACACACACACACAAAACACACACACACCCACACACACACACACACACACACACACACACACACCCCACACACACACACACCACACACACACCACACACACACACACACACACACACACACACACACACACCACACACACACACACACACAACCCACACACACCACCACCACCCCCCCGACGCCCAAGAAAAGAAGAAGAAAAAAAGAGAATGGAAGGAAGGAAGGAAGGAACAAGGGGAACACCCAAAAACAAAAGAACAAAATTCAGACACACGCATGCACGCACGCTCGGATGCACGCACGCATGCTCGCATGCATGCACGCACGCACGCACGTACACACGCACGCACACGCACGCACGTACACACACACACATACACACGCACGCACGCGCGCGCGCACACACACTCATACACACACACATACACACACATTAAAAACAACAACAACAACAACAACAACAACAAAAACTGAAGCCTCCCTTGTCCCCACACGTCCACCCTCAGATGGGTCAGTTCAAAATGCTATTGGGAACTTCGTTTCCGTTCGAGAAACTGGAATATTACAAAATACACGGCAAAGCAGAATCAAATCTTTGACCCACACTGCGCGATACAATGGCCCTGGAAGATGTACGAGACTGAACGTCGCTAGCAGCACACTTTACTTCCACAGAATCAGAGCATTTACTCGTGTTGGGAAGTCAAACCTTTTCAAACACTAACGGCGTAAAAATGGCGCCCCACAAGCAACACTGCGAATCGCGAATACACCCACCCCCGACAATTTCGATGCAAGTTTTCATTCTGAAATTCACGCGCTTCGGTGAAAAAGTCTGATCTTTTTGAAGCGGTTGGTGTGAATTTGTCGCGGCAGGTCGAAAGTGGTCAACATTAGACAATCAGGTGTTGACATTGGGCTAGACGAATCTCTTTGAGGATTAGAATTTAGGTTCTTCTTCTTCTTCTTCTTCTTCTTCTGAGAGAGAGAGAGAGAGAGAGAGAGAGAGAGAGAGAGAGAGAGAGAGAGAGAGAGAGAGAGAGAGAGAGAGAGAGAGAGAGAGGGGGGTGGGGTATGGGGGCCGTGATGATGACGATGATGATTAGATTATGACGGAAGACAGGTTTGTAGTTCTTCAGGGTAGATCGTCAAGACACTTTTCGTGCGTCTAAAAATCAGATCAACTAAAATACCACCCAGCTACGAATAGGCACACACATTACCAGTTGCAAAACCCAGTGTCTGAAGTAGTGTAAATTAATGATCGAAACTACTGAGCTATAAAACAACAACACGACAACAAAATTGCGAGAGAAAACAAGGGGGACAATTGTGTTGTAAATGGGAACTCTCTGCAGCTGAAAACCGGCGAAGTTGAGTGGCGGGAAATTTGAGACATATTTTGAAGTGTCGTCTGCTTGATTCGAAGAGCTGTCCGAGATAGGTTGCTGAAGCAATTTCTTGGCGACCAGGTTTGTTGAATGTTTTCAAATTCAGTTGAAAGTACTCAATCCGGTTTAGTATTTTTATAACCAAGTTGTAGTCGATCGTTTTAATGATTTGATCTTCGAGTGAAGAAATACGAGACGAGCATTTGACTTTGAGTTGGATTTCGAAAATCGAACGGCTCGTTTTAACTTTGGCAATCCCTCAGTCTAAACCTTATCATTTTTGTGTGGTCTTGTGTGCTGCTGACGACAGAAATGCGTAGGAATAAGCACACAGGTGTGGACGATGTGTGTGTGTGTGTGTGTGTGTGTGTGTGTGTGTGTGTGTGTGTGTGTGTGTGTGTGTGGTGTGTGTGTGGTGTGTGTGTGTGTGTGTGTGTGTGTGTGTGTGTGTGTGTGTGTGTGTGTGTGTGTGTGTGTGTGTGTGTTGTGTGTGTGTGTGTGTGTGTGTGTGTGTGTGTGTGTGTGTGTGTGTAATAACTGGTTTTCAACACCCAGTCAAACCTGGTAGGTCATATGGTGGAGGGGTGGGGTGGTGGTGGTGGTGGTGGGAATGCAGTGATATGGATGATAAAGCTAAGCAGTAGTGCAGTCTAGTAATACTGGACACATGCATTGATGCTATGTATCTGTAACGAGTTCCGGGCTTCTGTCAGGTAAGCAAGTATACTGACAGTCGTTATAAGAAATCCGACAGGCCCCTGTTTTGCTATCATTTCGTTTGGTATTTGACGAAACGAGTTGTTTTCCATGAGAAACAAAGTTCTATGTTTCCATTTGTTTCAGGAAAATGTTTTACCACCAAGTTCTTTTGCACAGGAAAGGGCAATTTGGAATCATATGGTGAGTATAAATCGTTGATTTATGACTATACACACGCGAAACCCTATCAAATAAACAGAGATGTCTTTCAGGTCTACCATAGCCTGATCTGACAGCGCTTGCATAATAATGAAAACATGCAACAGTCCATGCTTTTAAATGACAGAATGATTTGAGAGGGGAAAATAACAGGGCCCATTAGGATTAAGTATCCTGGATGCAAGTATTCATTAGGACGCGATGTCCTGAGCAGACAAAATGAACAGGACCCATCAATAAAATATATATGAAATAATGAAACTTCGACATAAAAGACAGCGTTATTGTTGGAGCTACATGGGGGTTTGATTGTTTGGTATCATGTTGTCGAGAACAAAATAACAAAAAAAAAAAAAACAAAAAAAAAAAACAGCAACCATCAGTCATGCACTCGTCTGCGTTCCTAATCTGCCGCAGGATGCGTTAGAGCTGATAAATCAAACGGATCAGGTACAGGCAGAATTCATTCTCTTTTATATTTTATTATTTAGCATGTTCGCGGCACAGCAGAAAAAGGACACAGGACGGTTTGCATTGCATTTTGATCGGACAAATATCCTGATACTGGGGCAGGGAATGGCTCTGGACTTGTCTACATTAGGTGAACCGACCAGTTCAGCCAAAAAAGCAATAGGTCTTTTGGGAAATCAATACATCAAAAAATGTAGTATCGCTCAAGTATCATTTTTGAAAACAAAATCTTGTCTGAATTTAATTTCAAGCAGCAAAATGTGTTACGCAAATATATCTGTCTCTGTGTCTCTGTCTCTCGCTCTCTCTCTGTGTCTGTCTTTCTCTGTCTCTGTCTGTCTCTCTCTGTCTGTCTCTCTCTGTTTCTGTCTCTCTCCACAGAGAGAGAGAGAGAGAGAGAGAGAGAGAGAGAGAGAGAGAGAGAGAGAGAGAGAGAGAGAGAGAGAGAGAGAGAGAGAGAGAGAGAGACAGACAGACAGACAGACAGACAGACAGACAGACAGACAGACAGACAGACAGAGACAGACAGACAGACAGAGGCAGAGAGAGGCAGAGAGAGATAGAGAGCATTTATTATTTATAAAATATGAATGTGTATTGTCTGTGACAGTAGGAGATATATTGAAGTGGAAGGATTTATTTCAGATTATTTTTTTAAATTTGCATTATTAGTCCATTACACACATCCATGGCCGTTTTCGTGGAACTCGCGCAACTGACTGAGGTTCATTGCTTCGGACCGAAAAATCATGTCTGGGGATCTTTTCTTCAGTGGCACTAATTGTAGTGTGGCACATTTAACTTGAGAGCAACTCAAAGAGTAAGTGGAAGAAATTTTACATGTCACATTCGCCACAGAAAGGCTGCTTGGACTGCTGCTGAAACTACTAAACATAGTCTGCGATCGGCGAATGTCATGCCATACTCTTGAAAAGTCACACGATACTATTGATGGGAACAGGTTCTCTCCTCTTCGACGTTCAGTGTGTATTCGATGCTCAAGATAAAAAGAACAAAATGCGTTTGATTACCATATACTGTGGCACGCGATGCGGCATGTGGCATGTGGAGAACACCATCCTCCTCCAGCCTCGCTGAAATCGTTCATTACCACGACCGACTCTACTGTATAACAACAGGTCGGTCGACGCACTAGACCGCACATCAATCGGTCTTTTCGGATTTTGATCGCCAGTGACCGATGACCGGCTCCCAAGCCAGTCCCTACTATGCTCATTACGACCGCACTTTGGGGATTCGATCGGTCAGTAACTGGGGACTGGTGGAGAATGTGCATCACTGGACTAGCAGAATTGGCTGATAATGACATTTTACTTGCAGGATGGAGGCCATGCAGAGCAGGCCATTCAAAGTGTCAAGGCAAGATCTTCTGCAAGTCAATATCAGGAAATCTTGGTAAAGCTCTGAAATTAAAGTTTGACGGGCAATTATATAATTAAATAAATAAATTCCCATTGTTTTTTTTCCCTTCTTTTAATTTTTAAATTTATTTTAAGACTTTTGGATTGGTTTGCCAATCAAGTGATGTTTGCAAGCTCTCCTCTACTAACACCCTCCCCCAGATCTGTGAGCACAGTTAATAATAATAATAATAATAATAGGCAAAGGTTCTTTGTGATTTTAATTAGGAATAATTATAAACTAAAAACACTTAGTGATTTTGAGGGTATATAAGTGTGTGTGTGTGTGTGTGTGTGTGTGTGTGTGTGTGTGTGTGTGTGTGTGTGTGTGTGTGTGTGTGGTGTGTGTGTGTGTGTGTGTGTGTGTGTGTGTGTGTGTGTGTGTGTGTGTGTGTTGTGTGTGTGTGTGTGTGTGTGTGTGTGTGTGTGTGTGTGTGTGTGTGTGTGTGTGTGTGTGTGTGTGTGTTGTGTGTGTGTTTTTGTGTGTTGTGTGTTGTGTTTTTTTGTGTGTGTGTGTGTGTGTGTGTTGTGTGTGTGTGTGTGTGTGTGTGTGTGTGTGTGTGTGTGTGCGCGCGTGCGTGCGTGGGGGCATGCGTGCGTGTGTGTGTGTAAATGAAGTCCATCTTGTCTTCTAAATAACAATCACTTTACTGTTTTTTTTTTCTTCTCCATCTTCCTCTTCGTCATTTCTTCATGTTGGCATTAAGTCAGGTTCTGTTTTGTTGCAACCCTAGTTCTGATATCCTGGATTACGTGTATGCACGAATTCGAGACACACGGGGCAAGCGAAAGCGCTTTTCGCTCTACCTGTCCGCTCACCTGATGTACGGCACCGTCAGTATCTGGAGGAAGCAGATCCAGTTTTTGCTCAGTGAGTCGGAATGGTGCTACGTTGTGCATTGTGATCTTGTAGTGATGACGTTTTTATGTAATGCAAAAGCCATTGCTTTGTATGCCTTGCTTTTGTTTATTTGTTTGTATCTATGTATCAGGGATCGCAAACACATTTTAGAACTTGTGTACAGCAAATGCAGTGTCTTGAAAAAATGCATACAACCAAACATGACACTGACCACATTGGCCGCTTTCTTTAATATTTTTTGGAACAATCCTGCAGTTACCTAGTTAAAATTATGCCGCTCGCGCTTGCTGCAGAATCCTGTGCAAGGCCGACAGACAGTAGCACGTACTGCTTTCGGTGTGCTCGAGCATGGGACCCTACATGGAAATCAGCATATGTAACCGGTGCCTGGTTAGATCTCAGACTTTCGCAGGTACTCGGGGGTTCCTGGCTGGTTTGTTTACCTTCTTGAATAGGCGGCCTGTTGTCAGCCGGTTCAGAGCTAGTGGAAGGAACTGGTTAAGAACTATCATCACGACTACGAAAAAACAACAAGCAAACAAGTCAGTTTTCTTTTTTGTCTTTCGAGACAATAAGGTGAGCTGCGAAATGTGGTCGGACATGCAAATAACTGCGAGAACTAGTAATGTGGCCGGAAATTGACGTTGGCAGTGAACTACCGCTGACCTCATTTGATGTCACCTGGCCATCCTGGCCTGGCAGCTGTCAAAGTTGATATGTTCTGACAACCGACTTCACACATCAGAGAGACAAGAGACTGAGCGAGTGAGAGACTACATAAACCTTTAATTAAAATGCATTGTCATACAGATCTGGACTTTTCTGCGTATAGTGTAAACGCATGGGGTTAGAGCAATTATGTGGGAGGGGTTATTGTGCCTAAACAACCACTGATGTATGTAGTTTGTGTATAGCTTTATAGAAATGGCAGTGTCAGGGGAAATTAATCCCCCCCCCCCCACACACACACACTCTCTCTCTCTCACATACACACATTCTCTCTCTCTCGCTCGTTCTCTTAACGTTCTCTCTTAACGTTCTCTTAACTCTGTTTTTGATAACGCCAGTATTGAACAATTGAGAAAACTTGCAATGTTTGTTTTTTATGCTTTAAAACATAGAGAAGAACTACTTGCACAATGAATTCATGTTCGTAAATGTATATTTATGGTATAACCGTTGAAAATGTCAGGATAATGTTTGTTGTGATCTCAGTGTGAGCGCAGTCCTTTTGCCCCACCCACCCCAAACATTGTCTAGAATGTATATGCTTAATGCCTTTATGTTATACCTTGTTGTGCGTACAGAGCTGGAAAGTAGAAGTCAAACGAAGGTGTACATGTTACCAACAACTACAAATGAGAACACTGCGACGTGCCCCCCCCCCCCCCAACCTCCCCTTGTGTGTGGGCCGGTGGCCTTCACAATAAACATGTGTTAGTGTCAGTGTCTCTCTCTCTCTCTCCCCCCCTCCCTCTCTCTTACACATACAGACACGCACACACAAACACAGATACAGACGGAGAGACAAACATAGAGACAGACAGATAGACAAACACACTTAACTACCCATATATAGTGTGTATTCGCGTTTGTGAACACTTGCTAATTGCAAATTTAAACCAGTTATAGTTGTTTGTGGCACACTTTTGCTCATGATTATGTACTGACTTGAATGAAATCAGTTTGTGAGTAAATTAAGCAAATGAACATGTCATTGTATTTTATTGCAGCCGATGCACAAGAAATCACAAGCCGTGTAAGACTGGAATTTACTGCCATAGAGAACATTGATCTCAAAGCGCCCAAGTGAGTAAACTAAACTTGTGCATTTTCCCTCTTACATTTGCACATTACAGTCTTCGCTTTTTTAAGTCCATGCAGGATAATCGGGTTGCATTATGTAGACTAGGTTACACCTGCCACAAGAGCAACGCCACTCGGAATGTTTTGGGAAGTGTAGGTCCTGTGCAGTAATGATTACATCATGCGATCTTGGTGCAGTTTATTAACCTTGTAATTACTTGCACGCTAGATGACAGTTGTTGGCGATTCCAGTCTCTGCTGTTGAGTTCCTTTAATTTGCACCTGTTGGTACGCCCTGATATAACTGTCATATTCGACTGGGCGTTAAAAACCTATTTCCTTCCTCCCTCCTTTCCTTTGCTGAATCCATGCAGTGTTTAACGGCTGTCTGTCAATCGTAATGCAGTTTTATGAAGTTTATGACGGCAGCAAAAGACACACCGTCATCCCTGTTTTTCCGATTCCCCACGGCCAAGGAACTTTAAATTGTGCAGTTGGAACGCACTGGTCCGACGTGCTTTTCGTCCTCACCCAGAAAAGGACTAGACACCGAGTCCAGTTAATACACCAGTCTGAAAGACGCAGTGCTCAGCAGGGCAGAACCAAGAACACACGCGTGAGGCAAAAGCCAGGGAATGTCAGACTGCGAACCACCTTGCAACCTTTCGTAATTAAAAAACACACCGCATTTGCAGGGTTGAATAAACGCGAGCATTAAATATCCGCCGTCCACCCACTTAGTAACTACTTTTCATGCCCGGAAAATGAGAGAGAACACTGGTGCCCGTAATATATCAAAACAAGTGCGTCATATGATGCCTTTAAGCTGACAACAGGGCACTGATATCCGTGACACACCTAGATAAGTGAGCAGAGCATTGATTTTCCACAAGTCAGCGTGAGAGAGTAACTAACTTGATGTCTGATATGACAGAGGGCATACATAAGCGTGACACCTAAACAAATGAGTTATTATTTCATGCCTGTAAAATGATAGAGACAGATGTCCCCAGCACACAATGGTGAGTGTTTTTGTTTTGTTTTTTAGTTATTTAAAAAAAATACGTTTTGACTTCTGCAACAAAGCTCAACCATTTTAACTTACTGTAGTAATGCACACTATCGAATGATTGAGAGCATTCATCTCCACAACAAACTTTTATTAGCTTAGATGAGTGGCTCTTTTCAAACTTCTATTAGATGTACCTCTGGTGGAGTTTATGTCTCTTGCATTTAGACCATTAGCCAGCCTATACCCCCCTCCCCCCCGGGGATTTTACCACATAGTAATTTCTGGGTACCTTGACCATCAAAGTACACAGTTCAGGTTGTCTGCAAGTGAGCTGTTTCTGTTTGTGTCTGTGGTGCTGGTTCTAATAAATGCACTATATGGAATTCCAAATTGCGATGACCTTGTCTCTTAGCAACTCATTTAGTATGACAAAAAAGGCCATTTCCATAGATTGTTTTATTGTTTGAACAGTTTAATATGCTGTAGCTTTCCGTTTCTCTTTGCCTTAAATGTGTCCTTGTTATTGGGCACTGCGGACGCAGAAATATTAAGGTTCCCTATGTTAAAACCCCAGAGCCGACGAATGTTTTCCCTTAAAAGCACGGAGTAGGTCAGAATATAGCCAAGTATGCTTAGTCAGTGCCATAATTTCTTCCTTGTTCTAATTTCTGCGTCCCTGGTCCATTCACCTTTATTTTTTCCCAATCTTCTCCATACTTTTCATTTGCGTTAGTCTTGGCTGAAGCGAATTCCCGCGTTAGCCTGCGATATAAAATAGGTCATACTGCTCATAGTCAATTGATTTAAGCAGGTTCTCATGTTGAGTGCCTGCAGAATATAAATAGGCACCAAAACGTGTGTTACTGTGCCTCAAAAATGTGATTTAGAAATACTTGTGATCTGTTCAATTGTTCTTTAATTTTGTACTGAATGCGTTACAGGGAATCTGTCTGGAAGTATCTTTTGCAGTTGTAGATAGTGATATGTGCTAATTATTTACTGTTTTGGCTGGGATGTTTGCTATTGATTGTGTTCTGTGTAGAACAGTGAGCCAGCTTTTTGCTCGTAAGAAACTGTGACTGTGATTTGTCTGAAGTGACCATGTGCGGTTGACAAGGCATACAAATCCAAGAACTAAATAACTTAAACATGTGCAACGGTCCAGTCCTGATATGGTGGATGAAATATATGAGTATATACCGAATCTGCATGGGAATCACACATTGTGCTACTTTATGAATGACTGCAGAATTATTTTGAAACAAAAGAACCATCGGAAGGGAGTGATGTAAGATCCTCCAAAAAGCGAGAACAGCAAATCCGCCAGCAACCACAATGCTAGCTGTTGCCCAGTGACAGATGTCTTGTTTGTGAAAAGACTTGAATACAAGGAAACAACATGTTGAAAACATTAGTCAAATGTATGACAAAAACAGCTGAGGATTCTGCCAAAGGAGCAACTAAAAGAAAACAAGATCAGCACATCCTTTTGAAGGTGCAAGATACTGACTTGGCTGCTCGAGAAGCACATTACCATGCCACCTGTTCGGAGAGATTACACTCGAGAGGATGACAGACACCAGGAAACCATCAAAGACACTAAAACCATTGAAGAGCAAGCTTCCAACATGACCATTATAAACATTATTTTCAGTACATCGAGTATGTTATGGGCAGAATCGTTTAGAAATAAAGAGATTACCACGTTAAGAAAAATTATGAAACTGGAACATTCCATGCATCTTCTCTGTAGAGGTAAATAAGTGATAGATGTCAACAAAATGTGTCAACACACCTCATCCTTGTTGAACAGTCACAATACCACCATGCAGAGATGCATTGATAATGCACGTCGAAAGGGCCAGCTTTCAAGCACTCTTGATATTCCGCAGTTAAGGCAACTAAAACCATTCCTCAGCAGATGGCCATGGCTTGCATACTGTGAATGGAAAAGTGGGAGGTATACTGGACAGACTGTCTCTTCATGCCGCAAGACCTGAGTTGAAATCCAGGTGGAGCAGCCCCAAAAGGAAGATGACTATCAAGAATACACAGAGCTTGAGAATCTTGATGGCTTCAGGTTTGGGGCTGACATATATGTCTAAGCTGGACATGCATTCACTGTCACTCAAAGTAAGGGACATTCATGTTTGGCATCCTTCTATGGCACCGGCTTTGGTATCTTTGGCGGGTAAAATACACCCAAGCTATAATGATATGCAGTAAGAAATAAAGAGTAATGCATTTAAAAATGTTATATATCAAAGTCAGATAACAATTTCAGAATGTCAATACTGATTTGTCAAATCACTTTGGTGAATATCTTTGACATTTCCTAGCTGTTCGTCTGTATCCTTGGCATAATAGCAAAGAGTCTGCTGACTGCAAGCTGATACATGAAACTGTCCAGCAGTTGCATGCTGAATTAAGCCAAACCAGAGATGCGATCCGGTGGCATCAGGCTCCTAAACCTAAACTGTTTTACTGAGACATAACAAAGGCAAAATTGGTAAGTTTCACATACATCGAGCATGTTTCTTGCCTATCTTCCGTGGGGTATAGAGTACTGTGAAACTGATTTCAGGTTAAATGGAGGCAGACCAGTGAATAACCAGCACCTGCAGCGGTTTTGTGGAAGTTGTTTATTGAGGGTTGAACATATGTGCATTTTTGTAAAAGGTTGCTTAACTTTTGAACTTGAGTATATTCTATTCCGTGCTCATCCATTAATGCAGGTGTTAATCAAACATTCTCTGTGACTCTCTCAGTCGCCATGATATATTTGGTGCCAAATGAAGCACTTTTGTTTAATATTTTTACACGAGCATTGTACAAAATTATGCAACGTGACATTTTTTCTTTTTCAATCTTCATTAATCCCACACGCGTAATTCAGGCCACCATACCTGGGTAAGACAACAGCAGCCGCAAGAGCAGTGCTACCCATTGATACCAGCATGTGCAGTATTTCTGTGTGTCCAAAGAATTGTATAGCTGCCTGTTGTTTGGGAATTTGTAAGGGACACGCCCATTTTAATACATGCGATTAAGCTGCTATGTACCATCTCAGATAATCCGTAAAAGCAGAGTAGTTCATCTTGCAGATAAGCAGATATTGAAAAGACACATAATGAGCCTATCCAAAAACCGCGGTGGGGGGGGGGGGGGAGGGTGGGGGGGGGGTGTTCGAGTTGTCTCCAAAATACCGCCCGGTGGGGGTGGGGGGCGGGGGTGCGGAGGCAGGGGGTGGGGCTCAGTGTTTTGTTGTTGTGAGGTCTGTTCAACGTCTGATTATAATTCTGCTCAGATGGATGTTACAGTAAGCGCTATTTGATATGTAACTGTTGTACGTCTTTAAGCGTGATTAAATTCTCGTTGAGTGTTGTCGTGTTACATGAACGTTTGATGTAATGTTGTGTATGTGTTGTGTAGTGTGTGTGGTCGTGTGTGGTGTATGTGTGTGTGTGTGTGTGTGTGTGTGTGTTGTGTGTGTGTGTGTTGTTGTGTGTGTGTGTGTGTGTGTTGTGCTGGTCTGGTGCTCGTGCGTCTCCGTGTTTCAGCTTAGACCATGTCTCTTTGCCCAACGCTGTGCCCAGCCAAAACCCGGACTTTGGCTCGTTGAAGCACTTCTATGACGAATTGGACGATTGGCTACTGGTAAAATCGATGTCTAGACATGTTTAAGTAAACGAAATGTGCGTATTGATGGTCGGGACTGGTATGCTACTTACTCTTTTCTCGCAGGAAAGAAAAATCAGCTTCATTAGCACCTTTTTGAGTTTAGAAAATTATACTGTAACAAAAAAGCTTGCTAAATCCAGCACCAATCTTGTGAGAATATTTTCGAATTTTAGACACTACTATGAACAATTAAAAATAAGAATCAGTCAAGGGGGGAGGAGGGAGAGAGAGAGAGAGAGAGAGAGAGAGAGAGAGAGAGAGAGAGAGAGAGAGAGAGAGAGAGAGAGGAGAGAGAGAGAGAGGGGGGGAGGGAGAGAGAGACAGACAGTATATTATACCATTCGATGAAAGTCATAATTATTCTGGTCAATGCCAACAATACAGAGGGTAATTCTCGTTGAAGGAAGGGTACCCACTGTTGTTGCAGGTCAATGTACAGCCGGACGTTCCACCGGCCTTATCTACGCCATCTCCACACAGGCACCGGGAGTCGCTCTTCCGTGGTCACGAGCGCTTTGAGCCAGGTAGACCGGAATGCATGACGATGTGATGTACAAAATTGTGTATTTATTTGGCTGTGCTGTTATCTTTTGCTTCTACTGTACTCACTTTATTGTCTTTGTTTTGTCTCCGGAATGAAAAACACAACTGATATAACTGTCATGGTTGACTGGACGTTAAAATCTAGTTATCTATAGATCTCTCCGGAATGAAAATTATATGCTTTGATTCCCTATCCCCCCCCCCCCCCCCCCCCACCTTTTTGGCCAGTCCCCATACGTTTGAAATGTTGCCTCGTTTTTGATGAGGTACAAAATGTTTTGTTCCCACAGAGTTGGGCAGGGCCAGCTCGCACATTTGTACTGCTGTTCCATCAGTTTTAACAGGTTCAAGTTCAGTGTTGCTTTACGTTCACAGAGACCATAAGGACCGTTCAGGACGGGGAGCCCAGGACGGCCACCTCGACTTTTACACAGCTCCTGAGCTCTGATGTTTAACAAAGCCAATGCCAACACTTTAGCCTAGCTGTTCGGTCTGCTGTCTCAGAGTTGAAAAGTCCGCACACTGTTTACATAGCTGTTCTCTTTGTTCTCTCAGGTTTTGGCACCCAGCACACCGTGTCGTCTAGAGGGAAGATCACATTGCAAGAGCTGCCGTTCTCCACCAGTCCTATAACGGAAATACCGGTCTGTTGTCTTAACAGTTCAGTCGTTTCATAAACAGTTCCTTGGCTTGTCTAGTCTTGATGTGACTACTTAATTATCAGTTTCGACACTTCTTGACTCGTCATAAATCTTTTACTTTCTCTGCTGTTTAGTTGTTGATTGATTCATTCAGTGAAATATGTTCATTCGCTCATAGTTTTCATTTTTCTCGGATGCTTATGTGTCTATTTATTCATTCAGTAGTTTTCATCTGTCTCAGTTAGCCATGCGTTCTCTCATTCATCTGTCTCAGCTGTTTATGCGTCTGTTCTTTGGTCATTCTGAGGCACGGCTGACAAAAAATTAACATCGAGCAATAGCTGTTCATTAGCTGACGATGCTGGGGGATCTGCCTCCTGTCTCTTACCGGTGTTCTGTGCACAGATTCCGGGCCCAGGGGAGCGGGACATCCCCGAGTTTGACGGCAGGGAACTGGAGCTGATGTCCATGAAGCCCGAGGAAGACGTGGTGTTGACTCTGCAGGACCTCATGCCCGACACACAGTCAGTACTACGACCTGATGATAAAGCGTTGGGGATACTTATAGTAACTCTATTTAAACTGGACCTGTCAGCCGAGTAGGGTCACATCAGTCAGGACGAGTGTTAGGAATAAATGGCTAGTCTCGATTGTAGCCGAGTTTCTCATGGGGAGGTGCCCACATTTCTCATGGGGAAATAATCCCAGTGAGGATAAGGGAGTGTATAAAAAATACGCAAGAAATGTATCGATTAGGAACCCAAATTAAATATTCTTTGGCTCTCGATCACTGCCATAACCTGACTCTTCTGTCTGCCTTAGTATTTACATTTAACTGAGGACGCTTCAGAAATCTAGTGTGTCGGCACAAGTCTCTCGAATAAACAGCTGCAGCTGTATATAAAAACAAATGCATCAGTTTCTACATTTAACAGATTTTTTGCGTAATTCGTGCGAAATTTGAATATGGTAAGATCTTCCCTATCAACGAGAGAATATAGGGCACTGTAGACTCATCGTGCTCTAAGACAGTATTACACACATGTCTCTTCGCCGTCGTTTAGAGTGACGCCATCGCCACCTGGCGAGAAGACCCCCGAGAAGACCCCCGAGAATGCCACAGAAAAGATCCCCGAGAAGGCCCCCGAGAAGACCCCCGAGAAGGCCACAGAGAAGGCGGGAGGCAGAGCGAAAGGAGAGAAGAAGAGGCGCAGACGTCACGCGGGGCAGGACGACGACCTGGATATTACCCAAACGAAGCAACCGCCTCCGGCTAAACGACCAAGTCTCCAGCAGGTCAGCCAATTTAGTTTTGCAATTGCAGTTATTGTTTTTGGTCACCATAAATTTGCCATTTGTAATGGATGTTCGCTTGCTGATTTGATTTGGTAACCAAGGCTCCATAGTACATATAAACACGCGGGCGCGCACGCACACACATGCTAACACGCACGCACGCAACGCACGTGCACTCGCGCGCGCGCGCACACGCACATACGCACGCACGCACACTTGTACACATACACACACGCACGCGTGCACGCACACACACACACACACGCACACACACACAACAACAAACAACAACAACAACAACAACAACAACAACAAAACAACCACACACAACACACACACACACACACACACACACACACACACACACGCACGCACGCACGCACACACGCACGCACGCGCGCGCGCACACACACACACGGCGCAGATACACACAGAACCTCGTACTTAATTTATGCGTGTCCACGTCAGCTGGCCGTCTCAGTTCTGTGCACCGCTCTCTTTTCCACACAGGACAACAGCCTGGAGCTGCTGCCAGTGGAGATGGAGGTCAGCCCCAGGCACAGGCGCCGTCGTCAGCTCTTCGTGGACGTCAACAAACAGATTCCCAAGAGCGAACTGAAGAAGAATATGATCTCGAGCGACACGACATTAATTAGAGAGTTCGTACGTACAACCTCTCATTGATTTCGCTGTTGTGTTCACTCTTAACTCACTGAAACCCTCCTTTCTGTCCTGTGTTTGCGTCGGTTTCCAGGTATTAAATCA
>JABMCL010001506.1:2112500-2120000 GCA_018857735.1 Alviniconcha marisindica
ACGCTGTACTACCTTTACTGTCCAGCCCCTTGCTTGTAGTTTAATCGCTCTCACTGTTTCCGGAACGGATGTCCAGTGCGGGGTGAGAGGGGCTTGTTAGTGTGAGCTGGCGTGTCGGTCCCAACGCTGTACTACCTTTACTGTCCAGCCCCTTGCTTGTAGTTTAATCGCTCTCACTGTTTCCGGAACGGATGTCCAGTGCGGGGTGAGAGGGGCTTGTTAGTGTGAGCTGGCGTGTCGGTCCCAACGCTGTACTACCTTTACTGTCCAGCCCCTTGCTTGTAGTTTAATCGCTCTCACTGTTTCCGGAACGGATGTCCAGTGCGGGGTGAGAGGGGCTTGTTAGTGTGAGCTGGCGTGTCGGTCCCAACGCTGTACTACCTTTACTGTCCAGCCCCTTGCTTGTAGTTTAATCGCTCTCACTGTTTCCGGAACGGATGTCCAGTGCGGGGTGAGAGGGGCTTGTTAGTGTGAGCTGGCGTGTCGGTCCCAACGCTGTACTACCTTTACTGTCCAGCCCCTTGCTTGTAGTTTAATCGCTCTCACTGTTTCCGGAACGGATGTCCAGTGCGGGGTGAGAGGGGCTTGTTAGTGTGAGCTGGCGTGTCGGTCCCAACGCTGTACTACCTTTACTGTCCAGCCCCTTGCTTGTAGTTTAATCGCTCTCACTGTTTCCGGAACGGATGTCCAGTGCGGGGTGAGAGGGGCTTGTTAGTGTGAGCTGGCGTGTCGGTCCCAACGCTGTACTACCTTTACTGTCCAGCCCCTTGCTTGTAGTTTAATCGCTCTCACTGTTTCCGGAACGGATGTCCAGTGCGGGGTGAGAGGGGCTTGTTAGTGTGAGCTGGCGTGTCGGTCCCAACGCTGTACTACCTTTACTGTCCAGCCCCTTGCTTGTAGTTTAATCGCTCTCACTGTTTCCGGAACGGATGTCCAGTGCGGGGTGAGAGGGGCTTGTTAGTGTGAGCTGGCGTGTCGGTCCCAACGCTGTACTACCTTTACTGTCCAGCCCCTTGCTTGTAGTTTAATCGCTCTCACTGTTTCCGGAACGGAGCCAGTGAGGGGTGAGAGGGGCTTGTTACTGTGAGCTGGCGTGTCGGCCCAACGCTGTACTACCTTTACTGTCCAGCCTTGCTTGAGTTTAATCGCTCCACTGTTTCCGGAACGGATGTCCGTGCGGGGTGAGAGGGCTTGACGGTGAACTGGGGTGCTTGTCCCAACGCTGTACTTACCACTGGTCCAGGGCCCTGCTTGTAGTTTAACCTCTCACTGTTTTAACTTGATTCCAGTGCGGGGAGAGGGGCTTGTTACGTGTGAGCTGGCGTGTCGGACCCAACGCTGAACCCTTACTGCCCGCCCCTTGCTTGTAGCTTTTAACCCCCCTGCCGGAAAACCAGTGCGGGGTGAGAGGCTGCTTGTCACGTGTGACTGGCGTTTCACGGACCCAACGCTGAACATGCTTTACTTTTCCCCCCCTTGCTTTTAGTTTTGCTCCACTGTTTGGAAAACCAGTGCGGGGTGAACAGTGGGTGGGATTGGGCCAAACCCGTACTACCTTCCACTGGGCCAGACCACTTGCTTTCATTTAACCTCTCACTGTTTGGGAAAGGATGTCCAGTGCGGGGTGAGAGGCTGCTTGTCACCTGTGACTGGCGTTTCACGGACCCAACGCTGTACTACCTTTACTGTCCCCCCCTTGCTTGTAGTTTTGCTCCACTGTTTGGACGGACCAGTGCGGGGTGAAGGGGCTTTTTAGTGACTGGCGGTGGTCCCAACCTGTACTACCTTTACTGTCCAGCCCCTTGCTTGTAGTTTAATCGCTCTCACTGTTTCCGGAACGGATGTCCAGTGCGGGGTGAGAGGGGCTTGTTACGTGTGAGCTGGCGTGTCGGTCCCAACGCTGTACTACCTTTACTGTCCAGCCCCTTGCTTGTAGTTTAATCGCTCTCACTGTTTCCGGAACGGATGTCCAGTGCGGGGTGAGAGGGGCTTGTTACGTGTGAGCTGGCGTGTCGGTCCCAACGCTGTACTACCTTTACTGTCCAGCCCCTTGCTTGTAGTTTAATCGCTCTCACTGTTTCCGGAACGGATGTCCAGTGCGGGGTGAGAGGGGCTTGTTACGTGTGAGCTGGCGTGTCGGTCCCAACGCTGTACTACCTTTACTGTCCAGCCCCTTGCTTGTAGTTTAATCGCTCTCACTGTTTCCGGAACGGATGTCCAGTGCGGGGTGAGAGGGGCTTGTTAGTGTGAGCTGGCGTGTCGGTCCCAACGCTGTACTACCTTTACTGTCCAGCCCCTTGCTTGTAGTTTAATCGCTCTCACTGTTTCCGGAACGGATGTCCAGTGCGGGGTGAGAGGGGCTTGTTACGTGTGAGACGACTGGACCGCGTGGACGAGGAGAGCTCCCAGGACGAACAGAGGCAGGAGGCAGATAATGGCCAGTACCTGGATGACGTTCCTCTGGACACCAGACAGGTGAGCGTGGTTTATTGTAACCTGCGACTGTCGCTTGACTGTCTGAGCCAAGAGGTTCAGGCAGCAGGCATGTACCGCTGGACACCAGACAGGTGAACATGCTGCATTGTCACCTGCGACTGTAGCTTGACCATTGGACAGGTGAGCGGGCTTTCTTGTAACCTGCGACTGTCACTTGATTGCATGAACCAAGAGGGACAGACAGCAGACATGCATCGCTAGACACCAGACAGGTGAACATGCTGCATTGCCACCTGTGATTGTAGCTTAACCACTGCACACCAGACAGGTGAGCGTGCTGCATTGTCACCTGTGACTGTAGCTTGACCACTGGACACCAGACAGGTGAACATGCTGCATTGTCACCTGTGACTGTAGCTTGACCACTGCATGGACACCAGACAGGTGAACGTGCTGCATTGCCACCTGTGACTACCTTGACCACTGGACATCAGACAAGTGAGGGTGCTGCATTGTCACCTGTGACTGTAGCTTGACCACTGCACACCAGACAGGTGAGCGTGCTGCATTGTCACCTGTGACTGTAGCTTGACCACTGGACACCAGACAGGTGAACATGCTGCATTGTCACCTGTGACAGTAGCTTGACCACTGCATGGACACCAGACAGGTGAACGTGCTGCATTATCACCTGTAACTGTAGCTTGACCACTGGACACCAAACGGGTGAACGTGCTGCTTTGTCACCTGCACAGCTTGACCATCTGACCGAACAGGGGCATACTGCAGATGGCGATGGACCCCAGTCACCTGGATGGCGTACTGTTGGATAACTGACATACGAACTGCGACTGTAGCTTGACCATCCGATCCAGCAGAGGCAGACTGCAGACAAAGATGGACACATGAATGACGTATAACAGGACACTTAACAGATGAAGCTGTGACTGCATCTTGTCCGTCTGACGGAACTTTGCACAATGGGCAAAGCCTTTGTGTCCAGGAAACGTAAAAAATGAACACACGCACGCACGCACGCACGCACGCACACAACCGCACTTACTTACGTAACTTGACAATCTCTGACTATAAATTATAGCCTCACCGCGTGCCTGTTCAGAACCCGACAGATGGGCACTTCGAACGCAGGAATTAACCTCCATTCTGCAGAGAACCCGAATCTGTCATAGGTTCTCTCTGTCTAAAGCCGGGAGTATGTCAGAATACAGATTAAATGCCTCGCCAACTGCGAGGCTGCTTTTTCGATTCATTCGACTTTATTTTTGTAACCTACAAATCGGCTTTTTAGGTGTGATTGGATGACTTATGCTTTGAGTTGATATGGCCGTTTAGGTTGGCTGGTAGTGAGATACGAAGGCTCAGTCAGTCTTGCTGGGGCGATGTGCAATAGTTTGACTGGTGTGTCAGGTTGCGGACGACGTGCCGTCCATAGAGGTGGTGCGAGAGGGTTCCCTGTCTCAGAGTGGGACACCCCAACACTCCTCGCTGCAGCTCCCCGTGGGACAGTCACCTCTGGAGGACACCTCTCTCAGCAGAACCAGGTAAATCCCGCCAACTCCATCTGGCGCTCTCTAGCTCTATGTGTCTGGCTCTCTCTCTCTCTCTCTGTGCCTCTGTCTCTGTCTGTCTCTGTGTCTGTCTCTGTCTCTGTGTCTGTCTCTGTCTGTCTCTGTCTCTCTGTCTCTGTCTCTCTCTGTCTGGCTATCTCTCACTCGACCTCTCTTTATAAAATAAGGTTTTCGCGTTCGA
The DNA here is from genome assembly GCA_018857735.1 of Alviniconcha marisindica. Taxonomy (NCBI): domain Eukaryota; kingdom Metazoa; phylum Mollusca; class Gastropoda; family Provannidae; genus Alviniconcha; species Alviniconcha marisindica. Next base: position 2,116,707 of record JABMCL010001506.1, read on the forward strand.
GTTCTCTCTCGTCGCTCTGATATAACTATACACATTTGACTGGGTGTTGAAAACTAATAAATGATCCCCCCCCCATCCCCCTGCCTCTCTCTCTCACCCCTTACACACAGAGACACATAGGCACGTACGCACAAAGACACTTACGAGACAATGATAACGATGACGACGATGATACTGCTATTGCTGCTGCTGCTGTTGATGATGATGATGAAAACGACTCCGAACCAACATTGCCTCACACACCACGTTCACCACGACATGCGCACGTACAAAAACACCTCCATCCAGAGCCAACAAATAAGAGAAACACGCCTGGGCTTGTGTACACCCTGTGCAGGTCGGGCAGGAAGAGAAGCCGCCGGGAAGCGGGTGTGGACGCTGGGGAGTCGTCGGACAGCGTGGAGAGGGTGGCCAGTCTGGAGGAACACGCCTCCGTGTCGGTGGACACCTCCGTGCGCCTGGACGTCCTGCCCGAGGAGGTGGACGAAGTGCCTTCTCCCCCTCGTCCACCCACCGCTGTCAGCGAGTCGCAGCTCTTCTCACCTGAGAGGCGCTTCATCAGGTCGGTGGTTAATTGCTGGGTGGGGTGCGGCTATGTTGTGCAGGGTGGGTGGTTGATGCGGGCCTCTATGTATGTATGTATGTATGTGTGTGTGTGTGTGTGTGTGTGTGTGTGTGTGTGTGTGTGTGTGTGTGTGTGTGTGTGTGTGTGTGTGTGTTGTGTGTGTGTGTGTGTTTGTGTGTGTGTGTGTGTATGTTGTATGTGTGTGTGTGTGTGTGTGTGTGTGTGTGCGTGTGTGTGTGTGTGTGTGTGTATGTTGGCGAATGGATGGGTGGTCGAATTATAATCTCTCCATACCTTTCATACCTTTGCCTGCATGCGAGTTTGACGATGAACTGCACTGTGCTTAAAGGCGCTGTGAGTCGGAAGGAGGGGACGACAAGTGCACGACCTTTAAACACGTCTGTCCCGTAACCATGGTCAGGCCACAAGCCGCCAAGTGCTTCTACACTCTCCTCGGTAAGCAGCCAATGCCAGCACCGGGCCTGTTACTAGCAGTGCCAGTTCCAACACCAGCACCAAATCTACTGCTAACACTTACATTAACACTAATGCTAACACCAGCATTATTATGCTAATGCCAACATCCACTTCAGCATTAATCGTAACTCCTGCACAAAAGTAGTGCTAACATCAGTACACATATCAACATCAGTGTCAGAACTACGAACACCGATACTAATGCCACTATATCTGCAAAATCGAAACACTGTGGTGTCAGAACCAAGTACTAACGTTAGTGTGTGTGTGTGTGTTGTGTGTGTGTGTGTGTGTGTGTGTGTGTGTGTGTGTGTGTGTGTGTGTGTGTGTGTGTTGGGGTGGTGGTAGTTGGGGACGGTTGGGCTGGGTTGGGTGTTGTGTTTTGATGTGATTCTGCGTTTGATGTATTTAGCCTAGTTTCGAAATTCCCAGCACACAATAGCAGTTGTGACCACGACGTGTGCTAAAAGAAGTGTTCACAAGTTCCCGTCACTAATCGTTCTTGCCCTTTCTGCCTTGCAGGCCAATGCGCCGAAGGGAATCTGTTCGTGCGACAGCACCAACCATACGGTGACATCTACATTAGCACCAGCAAACACAGTCTCCCACACCCCCCCTTGTAGTCAGGAGGTGCACAGCACTCTTACCGTCTTCCCGCTGCTTGCGCTTGACACCATGTGTAAGTTGCCCTCAGACCCTCTCTCTCCCTCTGTGTCTATCTGTGTGTGTGTCTCTCTCTCTGTCTCTCTCTTTCTGTCTGTCTCTCTCTGTCTCTCTTTGTGTCTCTCTGTCTCTCTCTCACTGTGTCTCTGTCTCTGTGTCTCTCTTTGTCTCTTTCTCTCTCTGTCTCTGTTTCTCTGTCTCTCTCTGTCTCTGTCTTTGTCCCCCTGTCTCTGTCTCTCTCTGTTTCTGTGTGTGTGTGTGTGTGTGTGTGTGTGTGTGTGTGTGTGTGTGTGTGTGTGTGTGTGTGTGTGTGTGTGTGTGTGTGTGTGTGTGTGTGTGTGTGTGTGTGTGTGTGTGTGTGTGTGTGTGTGTGTGTGTGTACGTGCTGCTCTGGTTTGCCTAAATGTGAACGACGATGTTACCATACAAGAAGTGGCGCGAGAGACTTGTCGGGATCGGGACTTGTCTTTCCCGATCGGAACTGACAAATGTGTTCTGTAACATTGCTTAAGGCCTTTTTTTTAAAATCCGCTTGAGGCAACATGCACTCTTGGCTCTGTGTGTGTGTGTGTGGGGGGGGGGGGGGGGGTTACCTTTCTCTTCAAAGAATTGAGGCATTTTGTAAAGGTAATCATTATTTTCTTGGTTAAACTGTGGATTGTCTCCAGTCAGTGAAGTGTCGACTAAAGCTTCAAAAATCGCATTGAAACGACTTGTGTTAAAAGATTCTATGACACATGCATAGGTATATGTGGTGGCGATTATATAAATCAGAAACAGATGCTTTCCACAAACAGATTCATGAAATCACTCTGAAACGAAAGACCCGTCTTCATTGTCAAGAATGGACAGGGTGAAGGGACACTATGGTGCATTATGCTTATGTCGGTTGGCAAAACTACTCGAGCTCATCTCTGAGACAAAAACCTTTCAAATGTAAGGAAAAACTTGAACAGGCTTCTTCATCGCGCTGTCATTCTCTGTTCAAGTCTAGGGACGGTAGCAAAGGACAGCCTTTATCATTGTATTTGTTTTCTTTTGTTCTTTACAGGAAAACAAGTTAGCGTATGTTCGAAAACGCGACAGATCTGCTGCTTGGACTGTGAGTAGAGGCGGAATGTATTTTAGTGACGTGTTTAGATGCAGGCACCGATGATATGCAGTAGGATGACAAAGGGCTGCACTGGACTGGCTCTTGTATTCTGAACTGTAGTCATTTATTTTTTACTGCAATTCGACAGTTGAGCTTTAAGTCCTACACGAAAGCATGAAATTTTCTTAAGAGGCAAACATATTCGATATTTTGGGTCTGTTCAGAAACAAAGACAAAGCAAATTCACAATTGTACCGGACTACATAAGCTTCAAGTAAGAATATAATGCATTTTTGTTTTATGACTGCAATTTGAAGTGGTGTGAAACTCGAGCTTCGGGTTGGGTGCTTTACTCAAAGGGAGAATACTTTTGCGTGGAAACAAATATTAGGCCTCATTTGATTTTCTCCCTTGAACTGTCTTTCTAACTGACCTTTATCTCTTTTTCTGCGTGCCCAATTTCAGAATCATAGTCTTCACTTTTTTCTTATTCTCC
>JABMCL010001506.1:2125000-2147500 GCA_018857735.1 Alviniconcha marisindica
TATTACAAACAGCATCCACGAAGCGTGCGCCATTTTGAATGAGGTGAAGAAAAGGCCAAAGGTCACAAGGTATGGTAATTCTCGAGCAGCGGCAAGGTTCAACACGTCGACCTTCCCTTTGCTTTTACTCGTCAGTTTCGGCTGTACGGTTAAGACGGACGGGTCCGTCTGCATGAGGTTCAAACGGTCGTTCTGAACCCTGCCGCCCAAACTGCTCGTGTATCAGCATCTTTAGAACTCAGCGCACAAACCTGAACTAGTGGTCTGTGTGGCGCGACTTGCCTGTCCCATGGACCTATATATATATATACAGGTCAATGGCCTGTCCTGTCTGGGTTTCTTGAGGGAAAGGCAACCCGCCTTTCACAGACAAGCATTAATTATGCCAAACTGACCAAGCAGGCAGACAGACTAGGACGCACCGTTAGTGGAGTTTGTGGACCTTGTGTTGACTCGCATGCCAGGCTATGATAGTTACCGTGGGAGATCTGGGTCTCGTTTAGCTGGTCAGACTTAATTGTTCAACACCAAGTTGTCTCCGAAGAGGTAATGGCGGTGATTGAGATCCCAGAAGGTGGGAGAAAGAGGGAGACTATACCTAACGACGCATTGTGACCACTAGAACGATTCTGTATTAAGATAGGCGGCGATGAGAGCCGTTTAAACGCTTCAGTAACTGTGAGGGGCAAAGTCACAAGAGTGTCCACAAATCACAATTTTTTTTAAGAGAAAGGAGAGCTGATGCAGATTCAAACCGAGGTCCTTCTGCTTACCAGCCTGATGCCTTACCGCTAGGCCAAACCGGCTCACAGAATTCACGTTTCTCTTGTGTCATTTTGTTTTTATTCTGTGACGTCTGTTGAACGCTGTTAATTTATTCCTCTTGTTTGTTCAGGAAGACAAAATCCGCCGGCAATGCAATGATCACAAATAGCTGACATCTCGGAACGTCTGACGCATTGTGGAGCTTGATAGTTATGAGATATTCCTTGCGGTACACCATCTATCAACAGGAAAAGAGAGAAGCAGGGAAAGGCAGCGAATGACGATCTTGCTTTGAATGAACGAGAAATGGCCACTATCAGTCAAAGAGACTTTTTTCCCCAAATGGTACGCCCAGAGAGACGAGATTGAGCTCACATTTATGGGCTTTCCCAATCGCCTAGACATAATCTTGAACTGAATGAACTGAACTGAACTGTCTCAACTCCGTGCCTTGTTCTTCTGTCACGGTCGTCTGATCGATTTTTCAGCTCTCGCTAAAGTAAACAGTAAAAGGAGAACAGCACTCAACTTGATCGTCTGCCTCATTCCTTCTCTTTCTGACAGTGTCACCTTCCCATCTCTACCCCGCCCTCACAATCGCCGCCCAGTACCCCTCCTACGCAGCCACGCAGCGACACCTAGAGCCCATTTTGGATCAATACAGTTAAACAGCAAATATTATTGCTGACCTATGCTATCGTTGTTCTGAGATTCGCGGCTTTGCTCCTGTAAAAACAGCAACTCTCTCTCTCTCTCTCTCTCTCTCTCTCTCTCTCTCTCTCTCTCTCACACACACACAAACACACTCTACCATCACCAGCACCACCAACAAGGTCAACAACAACAACAACAAAAAACAAACAAACGAAACAAACAAACCAGGAGGTGAGGTAGCACGGACACAGAAGTTGACATATTCTTTGCTGAGAATTCAGAGATATTAAAGGTTCTATCTTTTGAGCCTGGAATAGGTCAGAAAATAGCTGTGCATACTTCGTCTATAGGCAGGAACCTCCTCCACTCCCACCCCTCTCCACCTCCGTCATTCCTTCCTCTACACAGCGTGATGACTGACTTCCTGCCTCTACACAACGTGACGAGTGACTTCCTGTCTCCACACAGCGTGACGGTTGACTTCCTGCCTCATTATAACGTGACGACTGACTTTAATTCCTGCTTCAGCACATCGTGACGACTGACTTCCTGCCTCATCATAACGTGACGACTGATTTCCTGCCTCAGCACATCTTGGCGACTGACTTCCTGCCTCATCACATTGTGACAACTGACTTCCTGCCTCATCATAACGTGACGACTGACTTCCTGCCTCAGCACATCGTGACGACTGGCTTCCTGCCTCTACACAGCGTAACGACTGACTTCCTGCCTCATCATAACGTGACGACTGATTTCCTGCCTCAGCACATTGAGACGACTGACTTCCTGCCTCATCATAACGTGACGACTGACTTCCTGCCTCAGCACATTGTGACGACTGACTTCTTGCCTCATCATAACGTGACGACTGACTTCCTGCCTCAGCCCATCGTGGCGACTGACTTCCTGCCTAAGCACATTGTGACAACTGACTTCCTGCCTCATCGTAACGTGACGACTGACTTCCTGCCTCAGCACATCGTGACGACTGACTTCCTGCCTCATCACATTGTGACAACTGACTTCCTGCCTCATCATAACGTGACGACTGACTTCCTGCCTCACCACATCGTGACGACTGACTTCCTGCCTCTACAAAGTGTGACGATTGACTTCCTTCCTCATTATAACGAGACAACTGATTTCCTGCCTCTACAAAGTGTGAAGACTGACTTCCTGCCTCTACAAAGTGTGAAGACTGACTTCCTGCCTCTACAAAGTGTGACGACTGACTTCTTGCCTCTACAAAGTGTGACGGCTGACTTCCTGCCTCATCATAACGTAACTACTGACTTCCTGCCTCTACAAAGTGTGACGACTGACTTCCTGCCTCTACAAAATGCGTGACGCCTGACTGACTTCCTGCCTCATCATAACGTGACGACTGACTACCATTACAAAAGCCGGGTCGTTCTGGACTCTGTGAAATCAGTAACAGACGATCAACAACGGAGGACTATCAGACACTTTTCCAACAGAGTTACGAAGGGGCTGTAAGGGACTCGGCCAAAACGCGACATAGCAAACAACAAGGGCAGACTGTCAGCTGTTTGACCGACAAGGAACGTTGATAACGGCTGAGCGAGGAGGACGAGAGCTGACAGCATAGGCCCTTTCATCGCTGTTCGAGACGGCAGAGTGACCCAGTGCAGAGCTGGGTTGCACGTGCTTGTCGAGGGCTTTGATTCACGAAACAGAGGAGAAGCTTAAGTTTGTCTGTGAACTTCTCCAGGAAGCGAAGGATTCCGGCCATGAGCAAGACATTTAGCTTATCTCTAGATTAGGAAAACACGCAAGCGCGTGCGCTCGCGCGCAGGTACATGCACACCGACACATTCTCACACGCACGCATGCACGCACGCACACACAGACTGATACGCGTGCACACATATATACACACATATACACGGCTACGCACGCACACACGCGCGCATGGACCCCCCCCCCCCCCCCCACACACACAACACACACACACACAAATTAGTGCAGAAACTGTTCCAAAGATTTCGGACAGTAAGAGATGTTGCACTTTAGTTACTTTTTCTCCCCACCCCCTCTCCCTCCCACGGCATCCCCCAACAACATTTTAGCCCCCCCCCCCCCCCCCTCCGCAACCATGATTTATTTGCTTCCCTGGTGCTCCGTTTCTCGGTGAGCGAGCAATCAAACGGACATAATTATTGCGATGCATCTTTCTGTCGAGTCCCACCGCACGCAAGTACAAATTGATGTAATGTTGCACATGGTTTTAGCATCTTATCCTTTGCTTTTGCTATTTTGGAACACACCCGTCTGTCTGTTCGCCTCATATTCACAACTCCAGAAGAATGTAGGGCAGGGAGAGGGGTACGCTTCACGGTAGGCGAGGCGCAGGCTGAGGTTGGGTGGGGGTAGCTGTGTTAGTGATGGATCGGGTTTGTGTGGGAAAAGAGCCCAGGTCGACTTTGCATGTTCAAGAGGTTGAAAAAACATCATTCCTCTCTCTCCTTTTCCCCCTTGTCCGGCCCAGCTCTCAAAACGCAGCATAATTGTCTTCTAATGAGTTTCGAATTGTTTTACTTTTCCCTCTGATCTGTTGTGCGGTTGGCAGGAGGTTAAAATCCAATTACTAACTAAATCCTGCTGATCTATCATCCTGAGGTGGCCCTGTGCGGTTGACGGAATGTTAAAACCCAAGAACTAACAAATTACTGTCTCTGACGTTCGGAAGTATTGCTCTTTTTTAGAGTTGCACTGCATGACTTCAGACAGCAGCTATAGGGCAATCATCCTTTGTCAGCATGTCGACTGTGCTCATCTTTTGTTTAGTGTCTGCATTGTATCTTCAGTCATTATTTTCGCTCTACAACTTTAGTCATTGTTTGTACCGAAAGTTCAGTCAGTATATTTGCATTGCAACTTTAATAAGTGTCTGCACTGGAATTTTAGTCAATATGTCCGTGCTGCAACTTAGCTTAGTGTCCGTACTAATCGTTCAGTCAATAATATATTCATACTGTAACTTTACTCAGTGTTCGTACTGAAACTTTAGTGAATATGTCGAGACTGCAGTTTAAGTTAGTGTTCGTACTAAATGTTCAGTCAGTGTACTCGCACTACAACGTCAGTGTTCTCACTGAAACGTTAGTGGCTATGTCCGTACTGCATAGTGTTCGGAGCCTACTTAACGTTCAGTAGGTATATTCCCACTGCAACTTTAGCTGGTGTCCGTACTGAAATTTAGTGAATATGTCCGTACATGCTTTGTGAGTGTGGCAGCGCTGTTACATGTACTCTGTCTGTCTGTCTCTGTCAGTGTGTTTGCGCTGTAAATCGCCGACGCATTGAGTCCCCTCCTACCCCTCCGCCACCGCCACCGCCACCGCCGCGACCCCGATTAATTTCTAGCCACTGATCGATAATCATTTACGATCAGACACACGACTACTTCCGCGCAACAGTATATCAATGCCTGTGACACTTACATTAGCCTCGCATATGAAGCGCGTGAAAGTCTCTCGGTCTCTCGGACTCTCTGTCTCTGTCTCTCTGTGTCTCTCTCTATTTCTCTCTCTCTCTCTCTCTCTCTCTCTCTCTCTCTCTCTCTCTCTCTCTCTCTCTCTGTCTGTCTGTGTGTGTATCTGTCTCTGTCTCTGTCTGTCTGTCTGTCTGTCTGTCTGTCTGTCTGTCTGTGTCTCTGTCTCTCTCTCTCCCTATGTTCTTCTCTCTCTGTCGACCCCTGTCCCCCTTCACCATTTCAATCGCTGTCCCTTCTCTGCTCCCTTCTCCTCTTTCTTTTCATTTTGTCCTTGTCTTTCTTTGTTTTTCCTCTCTCTCTGTGCCTCATTCTCTTTATCCCTTGCCTCCCTTTGCCTTTCCTGGCCTCTCTCTTTCTCTGTCTGGACTGGCTGTTAGATAGGTCCAAATGGACCTAACGCTACTATCCTTGAGTATTAAAGTTCGAGTTCTCTCTCTCTCTCTCTCTCTCTCTCTCTCTCTCTCTCTCTCTGTGTCCCCGTTCCCTTTTCTTCGTCCCCCTCTCTCTCCTCTCTCTCTCTCTCTCTCTCTCTCTCTCTCTCTCTCTCTCTCTCTCCATCTGGTTGTTATTTTGTTCGATTGGTACTTTCTAGTTTCACTTCCGTCAGAGACAGTTGATTCCGAAATTAGACGCTACGTATAAAATCGATGCATTTCTACGCGTTGAGACAGAAAACCGTTCTCGACTGTTGGATTAACTGAACTTACACACAGGAAGCAAAGAAAGCTCACAAAACGATCATATCGGTCCTCCGCAACACCAACAGGACTCTGAAACGAGTGATGCCCGAACTGGGTCAAAGGGCTAGGTGACGCTGGTTCTCGCGAGAGGCCGTGGGATCAGACGATTGCGATCGCACATGATTACCAACGGTAGTCTCGCGCTGCTCGATATTGTACGAGAGGGGAGCTATAAATGTGTTTTATGTACGCCATTTGCATGTTTGTGGGATTGACTGTCGTCGACGAGAAGGAACGCAGCCGGCCCAGGCAGAGGTGATGCTGGCATCGGGGTGAAAGGTTAATGAGTACTGGAATACAGGCACATAGACATGTCGAAAGTAATTTTGGCAATGTTGACAACCGTACCCCCTCCCCGCCCTATCTCACCTTTCTGTCTGTGTGTGTGCGTGTGTTTTTTCTCTTTTTTCTTCTCCTTCTTCTTTCTACCCCGCTCCACCACCTCCCCATCCTCACGTGCTATTAATCCCCTCTTCTCTAACTCTCCGTGTCTTTGTCTCTGTATCTGTCTCTGTTCGTCTGCCTATACCGTGTGTCTGTCTTCGTCTACCGCTGCCTGTCTCTGCCGCTGTGTCTTTTTCTCTGTGTCTTTGTCTCTGTATCTGTCTCTGTTCGTCTGCCTATACCATGTGTCTGTCTTCGTCTACCGCTGCCTGTCTCTGCCGCTGTGTCTTTGTCTCTGTATCTGTCTCTGTTCGTCTTCGTGTACCGTGTGTCTATCTTCGTCTACCGCTGTCTGTCTCTGCCGCTGTGTCTTTGTCTCTGTGTCTTTGTCTCTGTGTCTTTGTCTCTGTATCTGTCTCTGTTCGTCTGCCTGTACCGTGTGTCTATCTTCGTCTACCGCTGTCTGTCTCTGCAGCTGTGTCTTTGTCTCTGTGTCTTTGTCTCTGTATCTGTCTCTGTTCGTTTGCCTGTACCGTGTGTCTGTCTTCGTCTACCGCTGCCTGTCTCTGCCGCTCTGTTTCTGTCTCTGTGTCTTTGTCTCTGTATCTGTCTCTGTTCATTTGCCCGTGTCTTCGTCTAAAGCTGCCTGTCTCTGCCGCTGTGTCTTTGTCTCTTTGTCTTTGTCTCTGTCGTGTGTTTGTTTTCGTCTACCGCTGCCTGTCTCTGCTGCCGTGTCTTTGTCTCTGTATCTATGTCTTTGTCTCTGTATCTGTGTCTTTGTCTGCCTGTACCGTGTGTCTGTCTTCGTCTACCGCTGCCTGTCTCTGCCTCTGTCTTTGTCTGTCTCCCAATTTGTCGGTATTAATTTTCTGATCTAATTTTGTATCCGTCAAAGCGCGAGTAATTAAGCTTCTACCAAGGACAGACTTATTCAGACCAAGCTTAATTCTCTCTAGAACCGCCGGAAACAGTTCTTTGGAATTCGTTGTCCATCACACCGATTATTCCAGCAATTAAGTGTCTCAGTATTTGAAAATATTAATATAAATATTCATTTGCAGCTATGCTATCTTCTTACGGCGTCAGTAGAAACTTGTGCAATCGGTTTCTTCTTCTTTATGTGACACAGTGCAGGCTACAGGCAAGGCTCAGTTTGCTGCAGCCAAACTCCTCTGCTTTGCTTTCTTTGTGCTTCTGTGAGAGTGCATCACTAAAAGCCCCAGCCACAAGCCAGACACCAAGAGAGAACCCGAAAAAACAATATCGGCTTTCAGCTGGAGTCGGGAGTAAGTGATAGGCCTAACCACGACGAATGATAATTATGTTAGAACAAGCATTTACTGATGGCGCATCCGTTTGTAAAGGTCCATTGAAAAGGATGTGAGCACTCGTCCTTTTTCGTGGTCAGTATGCGAGCAAACAAGTATCAGATTAAGTTGTTCCTTTGTAGGGGTGAGAAAGGTAACACACACGCATAGACGCGCGCGAACGCGCGCGAACGCGCACACACACTCCACACACCAACACACACACACACAACACACACACACACACACACACACACACACACACACACACACACACACACACACACACACACAAAGTGTGCGACACAACAAAAACAAACAAACAAACAAACAAACAAAACGACAGCAGACAAAACACCAACAACAAATAACAACAAAACAAAACATGCAAACCAATAACCAAAAATAAACCACACACACGCGCACCATTCCAAATGAATCATTTGCACAGTTAATAAGGAGCAAGACGCTCTCTTGATCGTTTAACCGTTTGTGCGTTTGGATCTCCCTCTATAGATCGATAGACTGCATGGTCCCGTCCACTGAGTCCAGCAGTTCAGCTGCTAGCGGTCACTGCATGCTGTCGCTGGCCATTAGGCCTACTGCCACAATGAGAGTTGCGGCTGCTTCTGTCGTGTTACCTAACAGAGAAGGCTAGCTGCGAAATCAACTTTGCAGCTCGACAAAACTGCCTCCAGTTTTCGCAGCGACGTGTATTTCCACATCTCTGCAGAATTGAAGCAGACTTGAGGTTTTGACGACGCAAATTGTTTTTAGCAACATGAAATACGTTACAACTTTCGCAGCTGTAAAAGAAAAGAGAGGCAGTTTTGTTCCCGGCAAAAGCTTCCTCCCGTTTTTGCAGCTGCAAAAGCAAAGTTGTCATTGCGACTGACTGTGCACATTGCTGAACCAAATTTTACAGTCGCAACTCTGGCACTGTGCCAGCGCAGGCGCCAATCAGTGAAGGCACACAGTGTGCAATATTGAGCGTCTTACATTCACAGCTCAGGCCCCGTCTCTTTAACACCTCTATTTTTATTAGACCTTTTAATGTGAACACTTGTTGAGCGCCTTATCTCGGGATGAGCTTTGAGCGCTTCACAATGGCAACTGTATAGCGCTACTCTGATTCCGAGCACTCACTACGCTCCAGTCGTCGTATGTCACTCTGAAATAGTGACTGTAGTTTTACACAGCGCGTTTTTGAATATCCACAGAAGCGGTTTACTCACAGCGCCGTTTGGTTGTTGCATGGCTACTGCGGTAACACGGGGGTGGAACAGAAACCGAAATAGGAGTCAGCACAGAATGGAGAAGAACAGTTCCCGCCGCTGTTGCCGGGAATCGAACCCGCGTCCTTTCGATCACGAGCCCGGCGATCTACCACTGAGCTACCCCCACTCCCTTTCAGACACACGAACTTTTTGGGCAATGATAACAAAACATATTTTTAGTAACATTTTAATCAGCACTTCGGAAACGTTTCCGACAGGGATGTTGAACACGCCTTGGCTGTAATGATAACCAGATAGGGACTCTTTGCCAGTATGCGTGAAACGTATTGTGATGAGGACTTTGAGTGCGCATGTCTGTTTTGCTTGCACACGGCACATTGCACGTGAATCGCAGATGGCGCTTTTGTGCACATGCGCAGATGCCGGTGTCCTTAGGGACCCACTTCGCCACTTGGCAGTGCAAACAAATCACAGTTGATCAACCTTGACATCAAAGCCAACCTCCAAAGTTTCGCCATTTAACAAGTTACAGGGATGAGGATGGAAAATGTATTAATAGAGTACAAGTAAAGTGCTCCTGTTGTGCCTGATGAGCCTGCGATAACGCCCTCGCCTCTGAAGGGTGCGGGTATAACTGATTAACCTTCTTGTTGGCAGCTAGTGCACGTGTCCATAGCTAATTAACCCTCTGGTTCCTGTTCCTGCGATTGTTAATGCCCTGGCAACTCCGTGTCTACATGCCTACTGGTAACCTTGTTCCTAAGCTTTTTAATCCATGACAAACTCCATGTCTACATGCCTAAAGGTAACCTTGTTCCGAAGCTTTTTAATCCATGACAAACTCCGTGTCTATGTGCCGAAAGTAAATCTTGTTCCAAGCCTTTTAATCCATATCAGACTCCGTGTCTACATGCCAGATATTAAGCCTTGTTCCTAAGCTTGCTACTCCAATGCTGACTCCGTGTCTATATGCCAAATATTAAATCTTGTTCCTAAGCTTGTTAATCCAAGTCAGACTCCGTGTCTACGTGCCTAAAATAAACATTGTTCCCAAGCTGTTTAATCCATGTCCTACTCCTTGTTATATGCCAAATATTAAACCTTTATTCCTAAGCTTGTTAATTCATGTCAGACTCTGTGTCAACGTGCCTAAAATAAACCTTGTTAACAAGATTTTTAAACCATGTCCAACTCGGTGTCTACATGCCAAATGTTAAACCTTGGTCCTAAGCTTGTTAATTCATGGCAGACTCCGTGTCTATATGCCAAATGCTAAACTTTGTTACTAAGACTGTTAACGCCCCGGCAGACTCCGTGTCTACATGCCAAATTTAAACCTTGCTACTGAGCTTGTTAAATCCATGGCAGACTCGGTGTATTTGTCTATGGCACCCTGTTCTTCCTGAGCTTGTAAACGTCCTAAGCATACTCATCTTAAGTTATTCTTCCTGAGCTTGTGAATGTCCTCGAAGACTAAGCGTACTAGTCTAAAATTATTCATCCTGAGCCTGTTAACGTCTTCGAACACTTAGTGTACTTGTCTCAAGTTCATTTGTCTATCCTGAACTCGTCTACACCTTTGAGCACTCAGTGTGTGTGCATGTCTAACGTCAAACTGTTGGCGGGCTTGTTATCAGCCTCGCGGACTCGGTGCGAACTGCCGGAGTTTCTGTTCTGCCTGAGTTTGTAAACCCCGTCTTGTTCTTCTGTCTAGTCCCGTTGTGCTGTATCTGTCTTGTCCTTTTTCTGATAATGACCTATTTCACCCCAGAAATAGCTTGAATATGTTTCGTGTCTGTGTCTAAAGCTAATCTTGTTCAAGAACCTGCCAAAGTTCTAGCAGACTTGGTCGACAAGGATAAATCTGCCTTGTTGTATTTGAATGAGCCTGTTAGCGTCTTCGCAAACTCAGTGTATATATATATATATATGTCCCAAAAGGAAGCCCGGGGATGTCTGATTTCTCACCCCTGTCTGGAGTTTCAGGGCTGTCGTTTTATTCCATTTTTTTCCTTCTGTCTCCTCTCTGTCTTGTGTCTAGTCCTGTTGCTCTTTCTGTCTTGTCCTTTTTCTGATAACGACCTATTCTCCTGACTTTTCACCCCAGAAATATCTTGAATATGTTTCGTTAAGAAATAGGCTTTTTTGTACGGCCTTTGCTAAATAGAAATGAAATGACAGTAGCTATGTGGTATGCGCAGCTTGCTGCCATAAGGCCGTGGGATTTGCCATTGTGCATTTATATAATATTTTGTTGTATTTCGGTCCATTGTATTTCTATCTGTCTGTCTGTAGCATGTTGTGTTTCAACCCATTGTATTTATGTCTGTCTGTCTCTTTGTCTCTGCCTGTCCGTCTCTCTCTCTCTCTCTGTGTCTGTCTGTCCATGTCTCTGTGTGTCTCTGTGTCACTGTCTGTGTCTCTGTTCCTAAGCTTTATATATATATGGGCTGATCAAGGGAGTACACACCCCGACACTGCTGCGAACAAAGTTTCTTTCTCATCGTCGTCGACATCATCCAAAATTAAAGACTATTCGTGTTGCTCTTGAGCTTGTTCGTGTCCTAACTGACTCATGCATATGCATATATATGCAAACAGTTAATGCTGTTTTTGAGCCTCGCAAGCTTGGTGTGCATGCAGTTCAGTAAAAAGTTACTCTTGACATTTCTTAAATGTTTATAGGGGAGAAAAAAAGTAAGGTACAGTATACTTCTCGGTTATTAAGAAACAATGACTAAAAACGTAAACCATCAAGCGTCTGTCCTATACTCACTTCAAGAATTTGTACTTCGCAGTCGTAAATGAAAGCGTATATATTTCCCGAAGTATATTACTCAGTTATTGCTTTGCCCAAGGCAGGATTTGTTTTTGATAGAAAATGCTTCTAGGTGGAAGAAAGAACGAAATGAACAGCAAAACCTGAGGACAGAAAGAGCAGACAAAGTTTGCAATGAGTCTGAATGCATCTGACATTTTCATTCATGATGACCATTATGAAAATGGCCATTTTCTGTGGCAAGTGTTATGTCTGGACATTAAGCAGGCAATCGTGTGAACGATTAGATAATAAATACATTGTAGAGATCTGTGAATTGTCTGGCATTGCGCAAATGATCATGGCTGTTTAGGATTCAGTTGTTTTGTTCTCTTCTTCTTCTGAAAGTTCATCCCGAAGTGGGGTACCATGGACGCAGAAATAGAGATCCTCTCTGCTGAAAATCAAGAGCTATTAGAGCTTCTGTCTTTTAAGCCGTCCTCGTGGGCTTGCCTTCCCATGATGGTGACTTTACGATTTATAGCAGTCGATGTCAATCAACAGAGCTTGCATGCCCAGCAAACTGGCACCCGGCAAACTGAGACGCAGAAAAAGTGGCACTTGGCAAATTAGCACTCGGTAAACTGGCACTAAGCAAGCTAACACTTGGCAAACTGTCAATTAGCAAACTGCGTTTGTAAAACTGATACACAGTAAAGTGGCACTCGACTAGGAAGCACATAGCAAATTGCATTCGGCACACTGCCACACAGCAGACAAGGAGAGCAAAGAAGCACATAGTAAACTGCAATTGGCAAAGTGGCACTCGGCAAAGTGGCACCAGCTCAGCAAAGTGAGACACGGAAAAGTGGCACTCGCCAAACTGAGACACGACAAAGTGACACTCAGCGAACTGAGACACGGCTAAGTGGCATACAACAAACCGAGACAGCAAAATAACACAGGGCAAAGTGGCATTCCGCAAAGTGAGACATGGCAAAGTGGCACACAGCTAATTGAGTCACGGCGTAGTGGCACTCGGCAAACTGAGATACGCAAAGTGGCACTTGGCAAACTGAGACACGGCAAAGTGGCACTCGGCAAACTGAGACACGGCAAAGTGGCACTCGGCAAACTGGGACACGGAAACGAAATCAATCAATCAATCAATCAATCAATATTTTATTTTATGTCTGTTCACATCGAGGTGATATTAGACCCCCCCCCCCCCAAAAAAAAGAGAGCAAAAAAACAACAACATATAATAATTATTTATACTAATTTTCCCACAGGACTATGAACAATCGATTTGACAATATTAGTGATAACATCAGTATTATACAAAATATCTCTTACATTGTTGTAAGTATTTAAGTCATATCCATTTTTCTGAAATAACTGTATTTCACACAATAATACAATAATAACAATAAAATAACACACGGAAACGAGGCACCCGGCAAAGAAGCGCACGGCAAGGTGGAATGCCACGACGCCTTCTGTACGAATCCGTTCTCAGAGCTAGGCTATGCAGTCATTTGTTTTGAAGACTGGTTCCGGTCGTACGTGAAGCTGTGTTTGTGGGGCGGTGTTCGGTTTCAGTCCATGTTCACCAGGGCTGTCTGCGCGACAGCTTTGGCAAATAGCTCTGTCTCTTCCCCTCCGTCTGGGCCGGCGGGAGGAGAGAAATTTTTTATTCCGACTTCCCCAGATTGTCTCCTGCCACCCCTTCTCCTTCCTCTTTGCCCGCCCTTCCACCCAGACCTTCCCCACCCCTCCTCCATTGCACCCACCTCCCCCTCATCTCTCTCTCTCTCTCTCTCTTTCTTTTAAGACGCCTTGCTTCTCACCATCTGTTTGCAATCTGTTTATTTTGGTTACCTGTAGTGGTATTTTTGGGCTGTTTTGTCAGTGTGGGGTGGAAAGAGGGTAAGTGAGGGAAAATCCACGAAGGTGCTATTTTCTCAGTTTTTCGTGTGTACTTATGTCTGCTTGTTTGCTTTCCCTCTCTCTCCCTCCCCCCTGTCTCTCTGTAGCAACGGTAGATATGTCAGTCGGCCTTTGTGCAAATATCTTCACTGTTGAGAAATAACGTTTAATCAATCAATCAATCAATCAATCAATCAGTTACTCGCTGACTCACTGTCTGTCTGTCTCAAGCATGTTCAGGTATGCAAGTGTATATTTATGTAAGTGTGTGTATGAATGCATGTATATATGAGAGGTATGTACATGCATCCGTGTGTGTGTGTGTGTGTGTGTGTGTGTGAGAGAGAGAGAGAGAGAGAGAGAGAGAGAGAGAGAGAGAGAGAGAGAGAGAGAGAGAGAGAGAGAGAGAGAGAGAGAGAGAGAGAGAGAGAGAGAGCGTGCGTGCGTGTGCGTGCGAGCGTGGGTGCGTGTGCGCGCGCGCGTGTGTGTGTGTGTGTATGTGTGTACACGCACTCTCTCGCGTAAAACGTCTTTCTCAACTTGCATCGCACCATCACACGTACCATACATCCGGCGTTCGCCAATTTTCTCACAGCTTCACTTGCAGTCTTGGTACCCATGCCGTATTCATCATCTCATCTTGAGATTTGCTCCCGTCCAAGGTCTGAATCCCCGTGCATTCATCATGCCACTTGGAGAACACAAAATTGGCGTCTATATTACAGGGGTAAAGAGAAATGTTCCTCCGACCTGGATTTCCTGTTTGTGTGGCAGATAGGATGGTGCTCAGTTAGTATCGATAGTTTGAGAACAGGTTGCACAGTAGAATCACTGGCATTGTACAAGGTTACTGATGACACGGCTTGCTAACGGTGACCACACTGCCACTCGGAATTGATCAGTTAAATAAACCATTTGACTTTAAGTTGAATCCAGTCGCGTACGTATCTAATTTTCTGCAACAAAATCATCGTCACCATCATCGTGACCACTACCGCCATCACCACCACTATGATCATTATAATGTGCATTTGTGATGCACTAAACGATGCACTTAGCGCTACAAACACAAACAAACAAACAATCAAACAAACAAACAAAACAAAACAAAGCAAAAAAGCAAACAACAGCAACAACAAAAAACAAAACAAATGTAGACACCTATAAAGGCATTCTGCTATAGTATACACAACACAGTTAGTCCTATCGATACTATTTACATGTGTCACTGTATTAGACGCAGAGAGAAACAACATCAACAATAACAAATGTGGCAGCAACAGCAACAGCAATAATAGTAACAAGAACACCACCACCACCACCACCACCACCACGACCAGAATTGCAACCAAATCGTGACAGCATCTTTTCATCGTATATGTCTTGTTTGTCTAGCTGACGCTCGCTCCCCAGCAATTTCTCAACCGGAATGTTATTGAACCGTTCAGTTCTGTTTTACCCTATCCTCTTCGCGAGTCAGTTACACTGCTCTAGTTCTGGAAGCGAGTGTATTTCTGCAGTGTAATATTCTGCAAAAATTGGCAGCGTCTGACTTGTGATTTCATCCATATTATCGTTAGTATATTATCTGTTTGTTTGTTGCTTGAGAAAGTTGGCATAGGCACTGGAAATGTGCGTGTTTTTTGTATTATCTCATGTGTGTTTTGGTTTTGTAGCCCACTGACCTAATTAAATGCTTTCTTTAATCAACCGTGTGTGTGTGTGTGTGTGTGTGTGTGTGTGTTGTGTGTGTGTGTGTGTGTGTGTGTGTGTGTGTCTTTTCTCAGAGAGTGATAAGTAACAGCAATCAACAGCAACAGCTACGATACAGACAGTGATTGGTAACAGTTAGCAACAGTAACAGCAACAGCACAGACAGTGATATGTAACAGCGAGCAACAGCAACAGCACAGACAGTGATATGTAACAGCTAGCAACAGCAACAGCAACTGCACAGACAGTGATATGTAACAGCTAGCAACAGCAACAGCAACGGCACAGACAGTGATTGGTAACAGCTAGCAACAGTAACAGCAACGGCACAAACAGTGATGTGTAACAGCTAGCAAAAGCAAGTTCAGCAACAGCACAGAGTTAGGTAACAGCTAGCAACAGTAACAGCAACGGCACTGACAGTGATATGTAACAGCTAGCAACAGCAACAGCAACGGCACAGACAGTGATGTGTAACAGCTAGCAAAAGCAAGTTCAGCAACAGCACAGAGTTAGGTAACAGCTAGCAACAGCAACGGCAACGGCAACGGCAACGGCACACTCAGTAGACGCAGCCGCAGCAGCTCGGGATTCCGGGAGATGTTTTTTGTGTTCCCTGGCTCTTAAGACCTGGGAGGAAGCTAGGTCAGCCAGAAATAGCACCCGTGTAGAATGTGCACACCTCACCGCACGGAGCGTGCCGGGCCATTGTTGTAGTGGTCTTTGATCTTTATCACGCTTCATCTATTCTGGTGTGTGTGTGTGTGTGTGTGTGTGTGTGTGTGTGTGTGTGTGCGTGCGTGCGTGCGTGCGTGCGTGCGTGCTGTGTGTGTGTGTGTGTGTGTGTGTGTGTGTGTGTGTGTGTGTGTGTGTGTGTGTGTGTATGAGAAAAAGAAATAGACGAAGAAGACAGACGTACACGTTGTGGACAGAAAGCGGAAGCCTGGAGAGAAGGAACGGAAACATCGACGATCGACTGAACGTAAGCTGCCTTCTCGGTCCCGCCGGGCTTCAAACTTCACCCCGCAATGCGCCTAGATTTTTGTGTGTGAAGCAGTTTTTCCCTTTTCGGGCATTGCGTACAGGTGCTCTTTGCTGCTAACCAATTATCCACCTACACGGTAAATCGAGTAGCTGTACTCCGATATAGAAGTCGCCCAGATGATTATTGGGTTGGTGCGGATAGTTCACTGTAGCCCAGCCACTGGTGTAGTACTGAAAGCAAATGAACACACACACACACACACACACACACACACACACACACACACACACACACACACACACACACGTACACAAAAGAGAGAGAGAAAAAGAAGAAAGAAAGAAGAAGAAAAAAAAGGAGAAGCAACTGTATGACATCTTGTCAACTGGTCCCTAACAGGCGTGGCCCACAATGATGACTTTCAGCCACCAGCATTCACGCCACTGTTGCACAGGGCGATAACTCCATCCCCTTGCCGAAGGGCCACTTAGACAGACCAGAAGGGGAGATGATCAATATTAGCCACTGCCGTGTGTGTTAGTTAATCTCGGTCGCCAAATCCCGTGGGCGAGAATTGGGGCGAGAAGCGCCTGCTATCCTGAACAGTCTCTGTGAGCCAGGCTGGCCGAGACCATGCGCTATTGGCAGTTCCGCGTCTTCGGCTGTGTTTTCATCTTGCTACTCGGAACTGATTTAGAGCGACGCGGCTCATCTCACTTGAGGCCAAAACAGATGGAGGTAAATCAAGAGCCTATATTCACGCTCTGCCATTTGCTATTTGTACCAGATCCAATCTTTCGCCTCAGCGCTTCCCCTCTCCTCCCCTTCCCCGAATATCATTATTTTCGAAGACAAGAGAAACTGCGTTCCATGACCAAAATAAGTGACCCTCTTGGCAGAAGCTCTCTGAAAACCAGGAACCCGATTCGACCACAGCATCAGGGAGAGACTCTTCTATATCAAGGCTCACGAAAAGTAGTCTCCGAACGCAGATAGAACCCGTGTTAGGTTGTATTGGGAGAAAACATAATATACTACTACTACTAATAACAATAGTAATAATAATAAAGTGGATTTGTATTGCGCCCATCTTCAACACAAGGTGGGATCCCAGGGCGCTTTACGATAACCTCTAGAACAATCACACACACACACACACACACACACACACACACACACACACACAACACACACACACACACACACGCACGCACGCACGCACGCACGCACACACACACACACACACACACATACACACACAAGCATACAAGCACGCTCACGCACGTACTAACCCCCACACATACAGGCACAAACAGGTTAAATCAGTGCATCCGCGGTACCCACCCACTGAAGTAGACTTTCTAGCTCGGTGTACCCATCACGTAGGGCTAGCACAACTGGCAACAGCATGAGTGATCTCGCGTCGCCTGTGGCAGTGCGCCGCAGCAAACGGAAGTGGTGTGGGGGCATGCGCGACGTGCCTCAGTCGGGGCGAAGCGCAGAGATAGGTTAGAAGGCGAGAGGATGTCGGAGATTAAAGGGGGCGAGGGATAAAAGATGACAGGCCTGGTGATGGGGATGGTGGCGGTAGTGTGTGTGTGTGTGTGTGTGTGTGTGTGTGTGTGTGTGTGTACCTGTGTGTGTGTGTGTGTGGCGGGGGCGGGGCGGGCGGGGGAGGGGTGAAAGGGAGCGGGGTTGGGGTGAAAGGTGGGCTGAGGGGAGGGAGGGGTTTGTACATGAGGGGAGGTAGGTGTTTAAATTGTTGCTGCTGCTGTAAAGCCTCCATCTATCTGCTAGCATATCGTTGCCGCGATGAGCGTTTCTGTGTCAGCGGTCTCGCTGGGTCTGTGACCTCTGTCTGTCAGACTGTTTCCGTACCCACGCTATCAAAAGCCATTTCGCAGTCCATAAAGTTGACTGACGTACAGGGAGTTAGTTCATCACACGTACCGCTCCACCGTCATACACAGATTGAGTAGCACTGAAGCGTGCGCAGATGTTTGTGTGTGTGGGTCTGTCAGCACTGAGAGTCTGTCTGTAGATGTCTGTTTGGGTCTTTCGGCAAGACATTTGTCTGCAACAGTCTGGGCCTGTCTGCAGAGGTCTGTTCGCAGAATCTGGATGTCGAGAAGTGTTGTGTAGAACATTTAGTGGACTGCTGCTAATCTGTTCATCGGCAGTTACGTTGAAATATTCTGCCTATTTAATTTGTTACCAGTTGGACATCTACCACGGTTGGAACTATTCCAATCTTGTCTCGTTTACTGGCACCTTCCCGTCTGGATTAGTTTCCTGTCAGATTCTTTGGACACATACAGTTGCTTGTTGTTCCCTTTTCGCTTCTGCCTCCACGGCTGACTCGGCTGAAGGCATTGATCGATACGCAAGCGGTGTCGGCCGTATGGTTGAGGAGGACACTCCGAACCTGTCCTCAAATGCATCGCGTAGCAGCACTGCCGTAAGGTTAAAACGGATCAGCTCATCGGTATCAGTTTGTCTGTTCCAGACACCTCAACGTATAATATACCATGCATAATATTATTACAAATGGATGAACTGCATCTACGAACCAATGAGCGCCCGCCGTTTGGACGCCCGTCAAGGCAAGGCCGGAGGTTACGAAAGATGGCAACTCTCGAGCAGTAAAGTTGAATACGTCGACCTTGACCTTTAACCCGTCAGTTTCGGCTGCATCCAGTGGCAGCAGGTGCGTTTAAGAGGACGGGGTCTGACCTCATGCGGTTCGCACGTTCCTTAACTCTCAACCATACAGCCGAAACCACTCATCAGCGCCTATAGTTACATGGTTTGGCCTGTCAGCTGTGGCGCCAAACTCGAAGCGTCGGTTTACCAGTACGGCACCCTTCCCAAACCACTGCCATAACTCTCCAAAGACTGTCAGCTAAGGGACAAAAATGTGCTTTTATGTGTTTTATGTGTTTGGATCCTGTCAGCTAAGTGACAGTTTTTTTTGTTGGTGCTCAAATGGCAGTATGAGTTTGTAACCACACAGCCAACTCAAAAAATGTATCCGGCCGCGTTTGTCTTGCAACCGCTCACAATGTTTAAATACCAAAGGGGGAAAACCAAAGTTTTTGGAATTGGGAAGGAACTTTTTGTTTGTTTCTTTCTTTCTTTCTTTTCCCCTAGGAGTAGCGTGTCCGTTGTTTACGCGCGTACCTCGACGCTATATTGCCTCCACCGTTGGTACTCCGTTTCTTTCTGCTAATTTTTAACGGAGGGCGCTGACAGCGTGAGGTAGATATCGATATCGGTATAGACAGATGCGCGGAGATAGGAAGCGCCCCTTCAGTGGCGTAACCAGTGGCGGCAGAGTTTGAGGAAGGGTGCCGGAAAGCGATGCTTGGAGTGTGCGATGACTGTTGCCGGAAAGCGATGCTTGGAGTGTGCGATGACTGTTGTCGGAAAGCGATGCTTGGAGTGTGCGATGACTGTTGTAGGAAAGCGATGCTTGGAGTGTGCGATGACTGTTGTCGGAAAGCGATGCTTGGAGTGTGCGATGACTGTTGTCCGGAAAGCGATGCTTGGAGTGTGCGAACTTGACATCTGTTGCGAAGCAAAGCGATGCTTGGAGTGTGCGATGACTGTTGTCGGAAAGCGATGCTTGGAGTGTGCGATGACTGTTGCGGAAGCGATGCTTGGATGTGCGATGACTGTAGGAAAGCGATGCTTGAGTGGCGATGACTTGTCGGAAAGCGATGCTTGGAGTGTGCGATGACTGTTGCCGGAAAGCGATGCTTGGAGTGTGCGATGACTGTTGTCGGAAAGCGATCCTTGGAGTGTGCGATGACTTTGTCGGAAAGCGATGCTTGGAGTGTGCGATGACTGTTGTCGGAAAGCGATGCTTGGAGTGTGCGATGACTGTTGCCGGAAAGCGAGCCTAAGAGTGAGGGAAGAGTGCACACTCCGAGCATCGCTTTCCGGCACCTTCCTCCAAACTCTGCCAGATTTAGTTACGCCACTGAAAGGGCACTCTTTATCCCCGCGCAGCTGTCCAGCGACGCGGTCAGCGCCCTCCGAAAGGTTCGGGTACTAATATGACTGTATAAGCAACCTAGCGCCAAAGCACGCACGTAAACATGAGACGCATCCACTCCGGCTAAAAACAAAGAGTTCAGTCTCGATTCAAACGATTGTGGTTTTATTTGTGCTGGTGTAAACTTTGTTGGCAGCTGTAAATGACACGCCTTGTTTCATTTGAGTTGTTTGTAACAAAGTTACTACTGATTGAGCACCAACAAAAAACTGCTCGTTAGCTGACAGTTTTTTGGACCCTATGGCGTAACTAAATACGGCAGTGGTTGAAGGAAGGATGTCGTAAACCAGTGCTTGGAGTTTGGGAAGAGTGGTGTTAGAAAGCGAGGCTTAGAGTGAGGGAAGAGTGGTGTTAGAAAGCGAGGCTTAGAGTGAGGGAAGAGTGGTGTTAGAAAGCGAGGCTTAGAGTGAGGGAAGAGTGGTGTTAGAAAGCGAGGCTTAGAGTGAGGGAAGAGTGGTGTTAGAAAGCGAGGCTTAGAGTGAGGGAAGAGTGGTGTTAGAAAGCGAGGCTTAGAGTGAGGGAAGAGTGGTGTTAGAAAGCGAGGCTTAGAGTGAGCGAAGAGTGGTGTTAGAAAGCGAGGCTTAGAGTGAGGGAAGAGTGGTGTTAGAAAGCGAGGCTTAGAGTGAGGGAAGAGTGGTGCCCCAGAAGGAGTCTAGGAATATGGGAGGACTGGTGCCTGAAAGCGGTGCTTGGAGTGAGGGAAGAGTGGTGCCGGAAAGCGAGGCTTGGAGTGTGGGAGTACTGATGCCGGAAAGCGAGGCTTTAGTATAGTGTGCTCTCGCGAACCTTCATGTAGCCATTGCTTTAGGGCAGAAGTGTGGTATCGCGGACGCAGAAATAAAAGCCCCCTCTGTTGAGAATCGAGAGTTATCAAAGGTTTCCTCTTTTAAGCCTGGAACTGTTCCCAATGTAGCTTTCCATGCTTTGCCTACTGCCATGAATTACGCCTTTCCAGAATCCATTTCCTAAGATCATTCAACGTCATTTCCATCGATTTAAGAGTAACTTGCTGTGAGTCATCTAGCGAAACAGACTCGCACTTGTGATTCAGTGAAGTGTTGAATTCGCCGATGTGACCTTGGGGACTGAGAGAGAGTTAGGTGTCAGGTAACTGCATGACTGTTATGCTCCTCACCTGTGCCGCCGCCGTTGCAAGGCAGTGCAATGCTCTCTCGCGTGTATTTGTGCACGTGCGCAAATAAATGCATTGCTAAAATAGGTATGTGTGTGGTTCACCGTATGTAGGCATCTCTCTCTATCTCCCCCCCCCCTCCCCGCACCCTCCCGCTCTCTCTTTCTTTCTCTCCCACCCTCCCTCTCCTCCCGTCTCTCTCTTTGTCAGCCTGTCTGATCGCTCGTCTGGGTGTGTGCCTGAATGCGGGCGTTTGTGGTGCTTGTGTGTGTGTGTGTGTGTGTGTGTGTGTGTGTGTGTGTGTGTGTGTGTGTGTGTGTGTGTGTGTGTGTGTGTGTGTGTGTGTGTGTGTGTGTGTGTGTGTGTGTGTGTGTGTGTGTGTGAGTTTTGCAAATTGCTTATAGATAAAAAGTAGTTAACAACCTGAACCCCCCAAAACAACAAACAAACAGACAAACAAAACAAAACAACAAACAAACAATCACAATAACTAATCAACCCGCCCACCTCCCCCGCAAAAAAGCCAACAACAACACACACACACACACACACACACACACACACACACACACACACACACACACACACACACACACACACACACACACACACACACACATAACCATAAAACTGGGTTAATGTGGTAAATCGGTTCCACCAACACAACGTTAACAAGGATACCGTAACAAACTGATGAAAATCACATTGATCCGTGGAGCTCTGCACTTGTTTTCGTCGACAAGCGTGTCACGCAATGTTGATGACAAACAATCGAAGAAGCACGAAACATCCGGTTTGCTTAAGGTTCAACAGGTCCGCCGACAATTACACATTTGTGAGAGATCAACCTGCCACCATTGGCACGCAATTCACTGTTCACCGACACAGACGCTGTTCCGTGCAATTCTTTTTATATATTTATTTTATTGTTAGTTTTGCGTTGGTTTTGGATAGGCTACTTCATTGTCTCGGTGTGGAATTGTTCCTGCAGGAAATGTGGGAATTATCGTTTAAATTTTTATTTTTGGTTTTGCGTTGTTTGGGATAGGCTTGGTGGGGAACTGTTCCTGCAGGAAAGGTGGAGAAAAAAAAATTAAAATATTATCTGTGTTTTTGTGTTGGTTTAGCCATCCTAGCACACACACACACACACACACACACACACACACACACACACACACACACACACACACACACACACACACACACACAACACACACACACACACACACACACTAAACACACACACACACACACACACACACACACTAACACACACATACACACACACACACACATAACACACACACAACACACA
>JABMCL010001506.1:2157500-2172500 GCA_018857735.1 Alviniconcha marisindica
GCTTCAGAAACAAATGAAACTCACAGAGAGAGAGAGAGAGAGAGAGAGAGAGAGAGAGAGAGAGAGAGAGAGAGAGAGAGAGAGAGAGAGAGAGAGAGAGAGAGAGAGAGAGAGAGAGAGAGAGAGAGAGAGAGACAGACAGACAGACAGACAGACAGACAGACAGACAGACAGACAGACAGACAGACAGACCGAGGTGGGGTTGGGAGGATCTGTTTCTATTCGGCGCGCATCAGGCTGACAATAGGTGGCTCACACAAAGAAGGACAAATGATAAAAGCGCTGACAGGGAGATCACTCTTCCTTCCAGTCCAATTTCGCAACACTCCTGATATGCAAATGTGACCGCAGTTTGGACATTTGGCCAGCGTCTGGTGCCGCTCTTCGACACCTGGGCACTGCCTGATAAGAGCAGGAAAAGAACAATCAATAAAATGCAAAGACAGTTTAACGTTTGGAGAAACGACTATGATGACCTGCACATGGTGCTGATATTACACAAGCTGATGTTCACTAGTACGAAGGGTTAATTATAGTTACTTATTTAGCTAGTTAGTTAGGTAACTAGTTAATTAGTTAGCTGGCTATCTGCCTAGTTAGTTAGCTAGTTATACCCAGTTAGCTAGTTGGTTAGCTAACTGTCTCGCTAGTTAGTTACTGGTTTTAAGGTCAGGTCATCAGAACTCTGTCACCTCCGGACGAGTCACATTTAAACCCTTAAATGTCTTCCCGCAAACTTTCGTTCTCGAGTCGGCTAGTTAGTCAGTTAACACAAGAAGTCTTGCACCTTTTAAGATTCTATTTTAGATTTGATCTTGGCTCAAAACAAGAAATACAAAATATCGAGACAGGTGTTCAAGTTGTTTAAGCGATGAAGGAAGTATGCAGTTTGTGACTAACTCAAAACGGTACAATCTATTGAGGCTGAATTAACACTGACGCGTACATCTGCCAATGATCGAAGGCGTTAATCGTTTTCTATACCAGGTAAATAAGGAGGTAGCTTGGTGTTTTACGCCCAGTCAATCATTACGGTTATATCAGGGCGATACCCATTTTGTCATTACACTCTTCTATACCAGTTCCAATCACAAGTCACCAAATGACAAGCAAAGAGCTGACTCAGTTCTGGACACAACACAGTCAACAACAAGCATAACACAGTCAAACAGTCAATAATGACGTATTTACATTTCATTTATATGGTACCAAGGGGTTCACTATAAACTATAACAAATCGTTTCCACTTTTCTTGGACATGGGCAATTTCTTCTGTTGACTCTAAAAGAAAACACTTTCTCTACTTAATCCGACTGCTCAGTTCATGTTAAACTCAAGACATTTTTCTTTTAACAACACGCTGAGAGCAGTGGGAATAAACAGGTTTGAGAACGCACGAAGCGTAACGTTTTCATTAGACCGATCGCATTAATTGTGATTAACAAGTTCGAAATAGATTACAAGAAAGAAGTCTAGGGCGTTTTATCGTTAGCGTGTAAGTAGGAAAGTATCGACCAAAAGCATCGCGTGTTCGAGTAAACAAGATTCTTCGAAGGCGAATTGATAAGCGATATTCGAATTTGGAGGTGTCAATCTGCCTCTTAAAACACATCTTAAAGGTTGAAATTAGCATGGAAACTGCGTTGTCGCACTGCCTTACGCCAC
Source organism: Alviniconcha marisindica (assembly GCA_018857735.1). Taxonomy (NCBI): domain Eukaryota; kingdom Metazoa; phylum Mollusca; class Gastropoda; family Provannidae; genus Alviniconcha; species Alviniconcha marisindica. The sequence goes on from JABMCL010001506.1 coordinate 2,159,166, forward strand.
TTAACAAATGGGATATGAATTTGCACCATGCACTTTTACGTCGTAACATTTGCTTCACATTTGCAAAAGCTTTGGAAGTAAAAGCTTCGTTTAAATCCCCAAATCCATGGGTTTCCGGCAACCTCCAATGATTTTATTGCTGACCTTCACGTTTCGTTTCTTTTCACCGCACCAAATTCCAGGAGATGTATGAGCTTTTTGATGAAAACATTCAATTTCAGCGACATTCATGCGAGTTTTTTTGTTTTTTGTTTTTATTATTATTATTATTTTTTATCAGTATTCCGCAACAAGGTGAAAGACATCCTTCCTCAATCCTTTTAAGTTGCAGCCATACAAACATCGGAATTTCTTTTGCGGAAGTTTGTGTTAGTTTAATCATTATAAACACACACACACACACACACACACACACACACACACACACACACACACACACACACACACACACACACACACACACACACACACACACACACACACACACACACACACACACACACACACACACACACACACGCACGCACGCACGCACGCACGCACGCACCACGCACACGCACGCACGCACGCACGCACGCAGCACGCACGCACGCACGCACCACACACACACACAACACACACACACACACACATGCACACACACACACACACACCAAATCCAAACAAACAACAAACAAACAAAACAACAACAACAAAACAAAAACAAACAAACAAACAAACAAAAACAAAAAACAACCCCTCCCAAGCCCCCCCCAAAAACAACAACCGTAAAACAAATTTCGATGACAGATTTTAAGCTTTATCTACCAAGCAAACTTGTTTATGGCTAAAACTTTTCACAGCTGATCCCAGACAAAATAATGTTATTCTAAAAACCACAGACTTAAGGATACAGTTTACCCCCCCCCCCACCCCCCGGCCCCCATTATGTTAGCATTCCTTTCTTGTCTGGGCAGTTATGATCAAGGACATCAGCAACACAGGCTCCACACAACCAAACTAACGCTCTCAGTCTGTGTCTCCCATTTAGCCAGCTAACAACATTACAGGATGTCCCTCTGGTGCCTTATATTTACTCGCATGCCAGGTGAGAGTTACCGCAGGCGATTTAGGGCTTTGTTGTTGTGTTCGTGACACGTCTTCTGGGCGTTAATTAACTCCCATGCTGCCCAGCGTATGTTGAATCAGAACAGGCAACACTGAACACCGCGGAAAGGCGCGGTAGTAGTGCGGTGTCTCCTTCGGAGGGTGTAGTCTGCCAACGATGTACCCTGTGGACCTCTGGCGACGACGGCCACGATGCTACGGTTTTTGATTTTAAGCTAGAAACTGTACTCTGAAGAACTGAAAAGAAAGTTATAATGACCTGCGTTGGCTGTAAATTCTCAAGCTGGTTGGTAAGCTAAAACTCCTTAGTCAGATTCAAAACAAGAAGCTAAAGTGTTAACTGTTTCTGAGGTATTTAAAGCTGAAGAGGTCAACCGCCGACGCCCCAAACAACAACAACAACAACAACAAAGAACAAACACCACCACCCACACCACCCGAAAAAAAGCTTCACCCCCTCCTCCCCCAACAAAACACACACACACACACACACACACACACACACACACACACACACACACACACACACACACACACACACACACACACACACACACACACACACACACACACACACACAAAGCCACAACAAGAAGATCCAAACATATAAAATGTTCATAAGAACACTATTTACCCCCCTCCCTCCTCCCCTCACCTTTCTCTTTGTCACACTCTTAAGTGCCATTTGAGTTTTACGTCATAGAAGCTTAATATTTATTACATCACACCTATTACACGTCAGGAAATAAACATAGCTCAGCTAGAAACAGATTAGTGGCTTAGCTCTCCATCACATTCTTCATCGTTTTTTACCATTTAGCGGTTGTGTCCTTTTGTAGCTTGAGAAAGGGGATTACCCAGACAATTCGCATGTTGTGCTTTGAAGCTTTTATGCATTTAGATCTCTTTTTAGAACGCTAGCAGTCATTCTTGTTTCAGATTGTTTTCAACAAAACAACAACAAACAAAACAAAAAACAAAAAACAAAAACAACAACAACAACAACCTCACACAAAAACAAAAACGCTACAAAACACATAAAAAACAAAAACCAACAACAACTTACATCAACAAACAACTAAAAGCAAACACTATCAAAAGAAAAACAGAAACAGCAATAATAATGATAACAACAACACCGACAACAATAATAACTAACACAAAGAAATCTAAGCACAGCATTAACCTTCCGCCCCAAGCACACACACACACACACACACACACGCACGCACGCACGCACCCCCCCCCCCCCACACACACACAAACAACAACAACAAAGCAAAATAAACCAAGATAAATAATATAAATAAATTCAAATAAAAACTGCAAAGAACTGTAGCGTTGCTTCAGAAAAAAGAAAAGCAAAGCAAAAAAGCTGATAATATCAATGTTATTTTTAAGCTTTCAAAAAAGTTTACAAACAACAACAATAAGAACATCAGCAAGAACAAATTAAATACCAAAATCATCAACAACAATCACCTAAAAATACAAAAAACAACCCCCCCCCCCGAAAAAAACACCAAAAAAAACAACAACACAAAGAACACACACATAAAAAACACTTTATTTGCAGAATGCATTTTTCTTCTAAAAAAAAACAGCACAGGAAAGCCTGCAGCTATTTTGCTCTTCATTTTTGGGGGCAAAAGTCATCAGAAACGTTTTTTCCCCCGCCGTGTTTTTCTGCATAACAGCTGTATGCCGAGAACACTATCTCTGTCCCTCTCTCTTTGCTCCCTTTCCTTCCCCACCTCTCCGTCTCCCCTCATTCTCTCTCTCGCCCTGTCTTCATCTCCTCTCTGTTTATCCTTATACTCTGCTCTCTCTCCCCCTGTCTTTGTCTCCCCTCACTCTCTCTCACCCGCTGCTCGTCTCCCCTCTGTCTCCCCTCACTCGATCTCTTCTCTCTCTCTCTCTCTCTCTCTCTCTCTCTCTCTCTCTCTCTCTCTCTCTCTCTCTCTCTCTCTCTCTCCCGCCCTGTTTTCATCTCCCCTCATTCTCTACTCTCTCTCTGTCGCAGTCTTCGTCTCCCTTCACTCTGTACTCTCTCTTACCCTGTCTTTGTCGAGAGAGAGAGAGAGAGAGAGAGAGAGAGAGAGAGAGAGAGAGAGAGAGAGAGAGAGAGAGAGAGAGAGAGAGAGAGAGAGAGAGAGAGAGAGAGAGAAACCACAAGGATAAAACAAATAAACAATCAACACCTCCTCAGTGGTCCTACCCGCTCTTTAAGAGTCACGCGGTGAATAAAATGGGCCCCAGAGAAAGAGGAAAGTTAGATAGTCACACCTGCTGTCAATTCGTTAACGTTGCTCTTAACAGACTGTGCCCTAGTTTCCACTGCCGATGCTGTTACATTTGCACAGAACCATGAGGGCCGCTAAACCGCTGAAGCAACTATTGCTTTTCCCTGCATACTTCTTTCGGCTGCACCTACGACCAGTGAGGGAGTAGAAAGAAGAAGAAGAAGAAGAAGAAGAAGAAGAAGAAGAAGAAGAAGAAGAAAGAAACAAAAGAAAGGAAGGAAGGAAGGAAGGAAGGAAGGAAGGAAGAAAGAAAGAAAGAAAGAAAGAAAGAAAGAATACCTAAATTAAAAGTACTTACCCTTCTTAAATATTTTTGTCTGACAGATATAACTGAGAGACAAAAAAGAAAGAAAGAAGAAAACAGTACCAAACAACATCAATAACAACAACAACAACAACATAAATACAAACCCCCGACACACACACACACACACACACACACACACACACACACACACACACACACACACACACACACACACACACACACACACACACACACACACACACACACACACACACACACACACACACACACTCAAACAAAAACGAAACAAAAAGAAACAGAAACAAAAGCTTGACAATCAATGAGTCTCTGTAAAAAAAAAAAAAAAAAAAAACACGAAATAAATCCTTTAAAAAAAAAAGAAACAGAGAAAAACTAGTGATTTTCCCTTTAAGTTTAAATCAATTTTAGAGCACAAGTTTCGTTATCGACAATGAACTGAATCGGATGTGCAAAAGACACACATCTCCAACACTAAATATAGCTCCCAAGAGACATTTTAGCTGCGACTCGTTTGATGTTTGATGTCGAGTGGTCAGAGCATACATCACGCGCGCCGGATCAATGGCTACCACGAGAAAGACCTGTCCTTTAAATTGGCTTTCAAAACAAAGGAGCATTTAAAAGCAAATTCCTAAATTTAGAATTTTTGTTTTGATCTCTACTCTACCCGTTGGACAAAACATGCTTTGAAACTTAGGCCGGTTCTATTCAAGCCTCTAATCTGATAAAGATAGTCCAATGACAGTTGTCGTTCATGGACAGTGTGTAGCTATAATTAGATTCATGATGCTTAACTCCACACCCTTTCAATCGGGGGCCTGGTGGCTCAGCTGGTACAGCGTCGGACCGAAAAGCCAGGCGCAATACAGACGCGGGTTCGATTCCACGGTGCGGCATGGGATTTTGTTGTTGTTGTCCAGTCAACTTCCAGAGCAGAGTCTCGTACAGTATTCGTACAGCTCCCGTGAGCAGTCGCATGAATCAACATTTGTGCACATGTTAAAAACCCCAAGCGCTGGCAGCCACATACAGTTGTCTGGACAAGCAAAAATTACTGCACACACAAGTACAACAACTCTAACGGATTTCGGTCCTGCCCAGTACCAATTGTCAGACAATTTGTCATTAAAAAAACAAAACAGAAAAAACTTCAGTGGATATCGCTCCCCGCCATTACCGATTCCTAGACAACTTGGCGCTAAACAAGGCCAGTGGAACGGCAGGTTAATGCCAGAGGAAGGCCCCAGGAGTTTCAAGCCCTCGCCTCTGATCAGATAACTAACTGCGAGTGGGAGGCTTCCTGGCAGGGCCGGCCTAAATTGGACAATAGCTCATCAAGTGACGGCTGGCTGGCAATTTGGAGAGAGGAAGGAAGTAAGCTTTGCTTTTATTGGCACATGCGTAGTTTGTCGATTTCCGGAGGGAGAGATTTTTGTGGAGTAGCATGTCCTTAGGCCGGTTTCAGGTTCTTACCTTAGGTCATTGGGGTCTGGGGTTTCGAGGTAACAATCTCGCCAGTTGGCTCGTCTCATATATTCAACGTTTAAAGGAACTATCCTTCTTAGATATATAGTTTGTCAAAGGATGGATTGAAGAGATCCTTTTTTTAAATTTTTTTAATGTCCCGTTGATGTTGCATTGGCTTTAGCAAATTAGTTATATTTCCACACACAACACACAACACACACCACACACACACACCACACACACACACACACACACACAACACACACACACCACACACACACACACACACACACACGCACGACACACACACACACAACACAACAACACACGCACACACACACACACACACACACACACACACACACACACACACACACACAAACAAACACACGCACACACACACACAAACAACACACACACACACACACACACACACACACACACACACACACACACACACACACACACACACACACATACACACACACACACTATCGTTCATATCACCTCTCTTAATGTGGGTGTAAAAGTGCGCTTACCCCGACAGAAAGCCGTCAACACACGTGATAAAAGGCACGAACAACGGTATTTCCCGGATAATCAATACATTGACGTCTGAGTGTGCTAAGTTGTTTGTGCGGTCAAACGGATGGAGAGATGTTCTTTCAGGGTCAAAGAGCTGGTATGATCTAAACACAGCTGGCACTGTCAGTAACTACAGCAACACTGAGCACACTCGCATTACGTCGTCACTCAATCTGACGGGTTATTCCGACTGAACTGTCAGAACCGATCAAATGACTTATCGTTTGTAGGCAGATAGCTCCGCCCACTTAGACAAGCACTTTAAACAGCATAACCTGTGCTGGAACTCAACTTTCGAATTGCACAGACCCAAGGTGATTGCTCATTGTTTTCGATTCTGTTTACATTTCAGTGGTACTTGGGCAGACTGCTTGTTTGTCTAAGGAGGTGTGCTTAATCTTGCACGTAGGTGCTTATTGGCTAAAGCTCACCTGTCAGTCAGACGGTGGCGAGATGTCAATTGCTCACCGTAGATGCTTCAATCTGATCGCATGTTGCTGTTTTTCCACCCCAGGTAGCTGCGACAGCACAGCCTTGTGCTACTTTAGCTGAAAATCGTACATTTCGCTTCAAAGCGCATGTCATAAAACACACACACACACACACACACACACACACACACACACACACAACACACACACACACACACACACACACACACACACACACACACACACACACACACAGAGAGAAAAAGACCCAACATTGAGTTTGCTGGAGACAAGTCTTTTGGGGACATCAGAAGTCTGCACGCATGTCCGCGTTTTGTGATCTCGTGTCGAGTTGTAGCACATCTTAGCAAGGATCGTGTTACAGTGCAACATTCTCTACCAACCAAACTGTCGCCTGTAACAGAGGCTATGCGCACACGGCCCAAATATTCTTTCAGCCAACCAGATTCTTGTCTTTGCCCGATACCACCTGTACACGGCACCAGTGCGAATGGTGGCAGGTTGTGCAGTGAAATCGCTGCAGATAAAAACCAAACAAAACAAAGCACACAAAACGTTGGTACATAAATCAAAATCACATAACACTTTTAGTGACTTTAACAATGGCCTCCACCATTCAGTCTTTCATTTTCTGTTTGTGTGACCTTCAGTGCCAAAGCGACCTTCCAGTTTTTACAAGGCAGATCGTTGTCCCCCCCCCCTCCCCCCACCCTTTTTTTGTTTGTTAACGCCTTACTCCCCTAGGCGTTTGGTGATGTAAAGTCGATCTCACGCTGCAAGGGCGAATGGATGACAAAGGCAGATGCTCTAAAATTCTAAAGCGCAAATGTACTGTCCCAGTGAAAGAGACTCAGATGTGTTACATCACCCAAACGATGTCAGCGCAACTTCATATATATAGTTATTGTTAGCTAGGTGATATTCTTATGGCAGACTATAGTATTCAAGGTTCTGGTTGTTGAAATGTATGCTAATTTGGTTTTTGTCATGATTGGCTTGTACAGCGCAGTGAGTTTAACTGTGGTTAGAGAATAGGACTTTATAAGAATTATTTGTTACTATTATTATTATGTGAGAGAGAGAGAGAGAGAGAGAGAGAGAGAGAGAGAGAGAGAGAGAGAGAGAGAGAGAGAGAGAGAGAGAGAGAGAGAGAGAGAGAGAGAGAGAGAGAGAGAGAGAGAGAGAGAGAGAGAGAGAGAGAGAGAGAGAGAGAGAGAGAGAGGAAAAACATCGAATCAGCCTCAGATCGTCTTTGCATTTTATCATCCTCCAGGGAAATTTAGCTCACTTTGGCCGAGGAAAGTCAGTGGCATCGGAGTCGCGTTACCGATCCAGCCCGCTAGTTGCTGACTGGTCACGCTATTTATCACAACACAAAGTGCTTAGATTCTAATTAGCTGTGGATAGTGGCGCTGTAGGACAGTGTTTGATATCTTTCTTGTTCTCTTCTTCTTCGTCGTCGTCCTGGGGTAGGCCAGTGCAGTTAGCAGGGTGTTGAAATCCAAGAGCCATCTAATTAATCCCTCGTCCTCCTTTTCCTTCTTCCTTCCTTCTCCTCCTCCTTCTTTCCCCCCTTCCCCTCCTCTACTCTTCCTTCTTCTCCTCCTCTTCCTTCTTTCCCTTCTTCCTTCCTTCTCCTCCTCCTTCTTTCCCCCCTTCCCCTCCTCTACTCTTCCTTCTTCTCCTCCTCTTCCTTCTTTTCCTTCTTCCTTCCTTCTCCTCCTCCTTCTTTCCCCCCTTCCCCTCCTCTACTCTTCCTTCTTCTCCTCCTCTTCCTTCTTTTCCTTCTTCCTTCCTTCTCTCCTCCTTCTTTCCCCCTTCCCTCTCTACTCTTCCTTCTTCTCCTCCTCTTCCTTCTTTTTCCTTCTCCTTCCTTCTCCTCCTCCTTCTTTCCCCCCTTCCCCTCCTCTACTCTTCCTTCTTTCTCCTCCTCTTCCTTCTTTTCCTTCTTCCTTCCTTCTCCTCCTCCTTCTTTCCCCCCCTTCCCCTCCTCTACTCTTCCTTCTTCTCCTCCTCTTCCTTCTTTTCCTTCTTCCTTCCTTCTCCTCCTCCTTCTTTCCCCCCTTCCCCTCCTCTACTCTTCCTTCTTCTCCTCCTCTTCCTTCTTTTCCTTCTTCCTTCCTTCTCCTCCTCCTTTTTTCCCCCCTTCCCCTCCTCTACTTTCTTCTTCTCCTCCTCTTCCTTCTTTTCATTCTTCCTTCCTTCTCCTCCTCCTTTTTTTCCTCCGCTTTCTTCTCCTCCTCCTCTTTCTTCTCCTCCTCCTCTTTCTTCTCCTCCTCTTCTTCCTTCTCCTTCTTGTCCTCCTCCTCCTTATTCTCCTCCTCCTTCTCTTTCTTCTCCTCCTCCTCTTCCTTCTCCTTCTTGTCCTCCTCCTTCTCCTCCTCCTTCTCCATCTTCTTCCACTCCTCCTCCTCCTTCTTCCCCTCGCTGTGGTCCTGGGGTGCAGCCAGCTAGTGTTTTGAAGTGGTGTAAAGTAACTGTGAACGCGTGATTCGATTCGTTTGACGGAACGTTAAAATCCAAGAATTAATTAACTAACTAAATGAGTTTTATATTCATTTTACATTTGTTGTTATTTTAAATGTACTTTCTTGAGTCTTGAACCCATTCAAAGTCAAAGGAAAATTTACATTTTTATGCTTTGTATATTGATGAATAATAAAGATTTATTTGATTTGAGTTTGAGGAGTCATGTTTTTTTCTGTGTGAGGAATAACTAAGCTTCCCACTAAGGTGGTCCGTCTGAGATACTCAAGCCTCGGTTGAAAATCCAGACCTTGCAAATATTCTTCTGTTAAGCATGGAACAGACTAGAAAATATAGCTTTGCATGTTTCGCTTGCTTCCAGGAATTGCATCCTTCTAATCCCCTCCTTCCTTGTTCATTCAGCTTATTTTTGTTCCTCTGCTGTAAGTAAGTAAACGTGGTGCTTAACGTCCACAGAAACCACAAGGCTTATTAGGGACGGGTTATCCTCTGCTGTTTTCCAACGCAGAGTGATATGTAACATGAACAATGAATCAGACTTTGAGGTGTGTTTTGCCCTGATATAACCTTCATGGTCCACTGTACATCTGGTATAAAACATCCGTCAATTCACCATTGTCATCGTCACCATTATTAATATTACCATCGTTATTGATGCATGGCTGGAACCAGCTGAGTAAAGAAGTTGTTAATGATTCAGTCGTCCGAAACCTGAGGTTTTAGACCCCTTGTGCCCCCCTTTCCGCCCCCCCCTCCCCCCCCCCCCCCCCCCCCCCCCCCCCCCCCCCCCAGCCCTCACTCTCAGCCTCGATGATAACCGACAATGCTTCCTGAGACGTTTCCCACCAGGATCCAGATTATTATTATCATCATTTTTACTGCTCGGAAGCTGGATATGTCGCGGACTCGGTTATAAGCACATTAAACGGATGTTTTATACCAGACTCGTGGCTTTCTTACCTTCTCTTGCTTTGGACCGCACATTCGGAATTCACTCCCACAAGACCTTAGGCACTGCTCAACCCTGTCATCTTTTAAAGCCAAACTGAAAACCTTCCTCTTCTCACAGTATTTCCATCCTAACTAATATCAGTACCCAGTTTCTGCTACAGTCATTGCTGTGTGTGTGTGTGTGTGTGTGGTGTGTGTGTGTGTGTGTGTGTGTGTGTGTGGTGTGTGTGTGTGTGTGTGTGTGTGTGTGTGTGTGTGTGTGTGTGTGTGTGTGTGTGTGTGTGTGTGTGTGTGTGTGTGTGTGTGTGTGTGTGTGTGTGTATGTGTTTGTGTGTTTGTAGTGCGTTTTTCCCCCTTTTTTTGTATAATACTTTATGTAAATTGTTTTTTTAGGACTATGCTCTACATGTGAAATAGAATATCATATTTAGGTTAATATGTATCATGTGAGCGCTCAGGGCGTTGATGAGCGCATGATAAATGTACATTATTATTATTCCTTCTAGCGAAAAACGGAACTCCGTAGAATCAGTTAATTCTTCTTTTTCTTCTTAACTTGCGTATTTCAGACGTACAACCTAAGCGGCTAGGAAACTTAGTTATTCCTCATCAAAAGCAGGCAAAATCAAACACATCTCAGTCTGTGTTTACAGTTCACCTTGCTGAATCCCACAGAGAGTGTCAGTACTATCACATTTTATGCGCATATGCAATGCATTGACTGAACAGAGGCGAAGAACTTACTGAAATCCCAAACGCGATACTGATTCACTGTTGAAATACACAGTTACATGGTTTTGGAGCCTATGAATTTCTATTCCACGGCACTCGGCACGGGAACCTGCATCAATCGGTTGTATGACTGACGAGCTGTGTGACCCGTATTTTATCCGGCGGACCAACACAGGGAACAACGCTAGCCGAAACTAACGCAGTTAAAAAGTAGGGACACGATATTTAGGAAGTAAATGAAGGTGAATGAACCCAGAAGGTCGAAATGAGGACAAGGAGAGAATTCCTGGCAGTGGGCGAAGCATGCAGGGCTCTACCCAGACCTAGTCCAGGCTTAGAATCAGAGAATTATTAATACTATCATTATTATTGTTTACGACGAAGATGGTTTTAGACTAGCAACCGAGTCGGTGCGAAGATTAGGCCCAATTACTCCTCACAGAGAAAACCACTTCGTCCTCAGCAGAGACGGGGCACACCCCGTGTGGTTTCCATCAAACGCCATCACTCATTTGATCTTTCTCACTAAAGCGCAGAAACTACAACTTGTGCTACTTAGCGGGATTCTGACAATCCCAAGTGGCTTGGCACGTTTACTTTGACGGGCAAACAGCTAGGACAGGACGGCGGTGAGAGCGTGGGGGGAAGGGTGGGGGCGTTTGCTAATGAATCATTTGATCAGTGGAGTTGCATGTGTGGTGGATTCGGTCAGAAGCGAATAACCGGAGTTTGCAGCTCCTTCTCTAGTGTGTCCCTCATCCTGCACCCACCCCCCCCCCCCCCCCCCCCCACACACACATACACACGCCCCTTTCCGCGATTAGCAGGGGGCTAACCCGTGCTATGGCATTTGAGCGAGTCGGAAGGTCAGCAGAGCGCAAGAACAGGACAAAAGAGTGCATGCACCCTCTCGCCAGTTTAAGCGCGAAGGTGCTTTTTTTTCCCCCTCATACATTTCTATTGGTGCAAATTGCTGATACATGTTAGCATGTTAATTGTAAGGTCAGTCTAATATCACGTATGTGAACAGACTTTTAAAAAAAATTCAAAGAAGAAATATGCAACAAACTGGGGAGTTAATTAGCGCTCGAAATAAGCAACACAAACACAACAACAAAGACCTGAATCGACTACGGTAACTCACCTGGCATGTGTGTAAATACAAGGTACATAAACTCCACCAGAGGTACATCGTTTTTCTTTAAAAAAGGAAGAAGAAGAAGAAAACTGAGCGCCAAGGTCGTACCACAAAACAGCACATGCATATACAGAGGGGGCAAAGAAGTTGCGGGGAGGGGTGGATAGTGGGTGAGGGAGAACGAACCAACGGACAGACGCTGGTGAGGATGATGGAGTATAAGTTGAAGATACAGCACTTTTTGCATCCTCGGTGCAAGAAAAACCAAGCAAACTATCAGTTAAACGTTGTTGTTGTTTTTATATTTTAAAAACAAATCAAATATTACCTTTTTATTATCAACTATTAAGAGAGAGAGAGAGAGAGAGAGAGAGAAGAGAGAGAGAGAGAGAGAGAGAGAGAGAGAGAGAGAGAGAGAGAGAGAGAGAGAATGCCAGTCATTACAAAACCAATTTTGTATTTCACAATTGACGTTTTAAAACATTACACATTACATACCGCTCTGTATCAAAAATGATAGCCCTTCGGATACTCCACTCCTACTATTAGTCCTTTCTCGTAACAACGTCTAACGCAGCTCTTATATTTTACACGTGAAGTGTTGTGTTGTAGTGTCGGTCTGCCTCTGCCGGTAAACACGTCCGTCTGAGCCACCCAGTGCCAGAGCGTGCAGTCCTGCAGGATCTGACCGGCTGTCTGCTCAGTCTGACCATACCGGTAGAAAGAAGTAAGGTTAATCGTCACCTTTCGTGAAGACATACCGGCGGCAACCGTGTCCTGCCCACACTTAGTCCAAAGGACGAAGACTGAAAAGTGTTTCAGCCCGTCATGCATTCGTCGGTTCCCAAGCTGCTAAGACGTACATCGATAGTCTGACCGCTGTTCGTTAATTGATGAGTACAGTCGACTGGGGTGCTTACTTTAGTGCCTCCGGCACTTCATTCATCACGTTAGTGGCGCGCTCGCCAAAGGCACTCGTCAACATCTTTACATCAGGCAGCCTGGTCCAAGCACCAGCCATGAATGTGATTCCCTTATGATCCATCTCGCGAATTTGTGACCAAGTTGTAGGTCGAGGAAGCTGTAAATGAAGTGCCCTACTGTGTAAGGTTCGGACAACTTCGGAGGCAACGTCAGCCCGTGAAATGCACAGGAGCTGCCCTCAGTAAGGGTAATCAGAGAAATTATCATCACTGGAAGGCAAATGGTGTACATTGCAGCAGACCACCACTTGCCATCAACGTGTTTCTGACGGTCACTTGAGCCTGCGCGCAAAGGTCCGAGGTGCTTGTTGGGATTAATTACACGCACTATGATCCTTATTTGTTTTGTTTCGGACACGTGGGAAGCTGTAGAGTGCTCTTAAAAGTGAGTAACTAGCTGGCACATCGTTAGTGAATCGAATGACATCTGTAGGATTATTACGATTCTTTTTTGTTTTGTTTCAGACACGTGGGAAGATATACGAGGCGTGGTGGACATGATGATCACAGGGCGTTCTTTTTGTTGCACAGGAAGTGCTCTTTTCAAAGTGAATAATCTACCACATCGTTTGTGAGTCGACCTCCGTAGGATTATAATGATAATTATTTGTTTGCTTCGGACGCGTGGGAATTAGATATAGAGAATGTCCCTCTGGTGGAGTTTATGTACCTTGTATTTACACGCATATATATGCAAGGTGAGAGTTACCGTAGGTGATCCAGGTCTTTGTTGTGCGTGTGTGACGTCTTTCGATTGCTAATTAACTCCCTTCTGTGTTGATTTTAGATACAGAGCTCTTTTCGAAGTGAGTAGCTAGCTGCCACATTGTTTTTGAATCGA